>JSYV01000757.1:0-148115 GCA_000787455.1 Evansstolkia leycettana | reverse complement strand
TAATTAGATATCAAATACAATAGGCGTTGGTTCGTGGCCCGCTCGGTGATGTGGCCTGCTCGGTGGTCGATTACGTTATGAGTACGGTATCATATCGTATCATAGCTGTACCATGCCATACACTGGTCAGAGAGATCTACTGTGGTTGAATGTGAACAGGACTGATTTGGGAATATGGCACAATTCATGTACAACAGAACTACCTCTCAATCGAGATTCTCGTTAATCTGGAGCCTTTTGTTCACACACATGAATTCCATTTAGTAAGCAACACCCTTGGATTTGTCATGGAGCGAAGACACTGTAGTTCTTCTCACAGTACATAACAGATGGATCCGTGGTTTGAATCGCTTCAGAGATGTCTTTGAATCTGGCATCCACTGTCAATTTGCTAGTCAGATAGACCTCAGTCTTCTCGCTTCTCAGAAACAAAGATGGCAGCTTCAGCCTTCAAGAGCACCTTGACCATCACCCACATCGGCACCGCAACGGCCATCCTCAACGTCGACGGTATCCAGTTCCTCACGGATCCCTTCTTCTCTCCTGCCGGCACGGAATTCGACGTGGGAGTCCGTATTCTCAAGAATACCGCCACCCCTGCCTTAGGCCTCCAGGACATCCCTCCCATCGACGCCATCCTGTTAAGCCATGAAGACCATCCCGACAACCTGGACGACCTCGGTCGTCGACTTCTTGACGGCCACCATGTGCTGACCACGATGGACGGCGCGAGGAAGCTTGCTCCTCGCCCTGGTGTCCGTGGCTTGAAACCCTGGGAGACAGTCTCTCTCGCTGTTGGGGGAAAACAGTTCCAGATCACAGGGACGCCATGCCAGCATCTCCCCGGGGGCGAATGTACAGGCTTCATCATCACGGCGGAGGAGTTTGGTCTGGGCCCAGAAGGACTCCCTAATGTGATTTACTTCTCCGGCGACACCGTCTATATCGAAGAGCTTGCGCAGATTGCTGACAGGTTTCATGTTGCTGCCGCTATTTTGAATCTGGGGAGTGCTCATGTGCAACTTCCAGATGGGAATTTACTTCAGATTACCATGGACGGCAAGCAGGCTGCTCGGCTCTTCCGCGAACTCAAGCCAGATGTCCTAGTCCCTATGCACTATGAATCGTGGGGCCACTTCACCCAGGGTGGGAGGGAGCTCAGACAGGTCTTTGAGCAGGAAGGTATTCACGACAGAGTCTTCTGGTTGACTCCGGGAAAGCCGGAGAAGGTTCTATGAATGAAGATTGGAGCACTCTTCGCATCTGTATATGGTCCGCCTTGTGTGGGATAGACACGATACACTGTATCTTGCCTGTCAGACAAGACATCCATGGTATGCACAACCATAACGCAGAGAAGGTTTCCTCTTAGATAATCTAGGTCTATATTATTGCTTGCTATTCAATTAAACTATTATTATGGAGGTATGCAGAAGGAAACACAAATCCAGAACCAAAGACAGAGAGATTAAGACACGGCACATGCCAAGTATGGTAACGACGCGGATGCCAATAAATAAACAAGCACTCATTCTTAGGAGACCATCTCACAGAACAACCTGAAGAAGACCCAAGCCACCAAGAAGTATGGCCGCACCACCAGGCAGACTTGGTCTGCTAGCGGCGCCAGTGAAAAGGATGGGACTGGCAGCAGTGCTGGTGGAGTTGTTTCCGCCGGTGAGCGTTGCGGAGCTGCTGCTGTTCGAGACGAGGGTGGACGAAGTTGATGCGTTGGAAACAGACGCAGAGGCGTGACTCGAGGCTGCAGTGGAGCTCGAACTTGACTGGCTCACAGCAGAGCTGACGGCCGTGCCGGAAGTAGAGGCAGAAACAGAGGTGCCTGCGGAGGTGGAGGATGAAGAGGATGTACCTGGGAGAGTGATGTTGAACTTCTCGGCACAGGTTTGCGGATCGAGGCCCTTCACGTTATTAGTCACTTTCAAGGCACAAGACAGGTGGTAGTTACGAAGCTTACATTGGGACAGCAGTAGGGATCGAGCAAGCAGAAAGAGCCTCCAGGACAGGCATCTGTTCATTTACGTCAGTCATGGTATCCACAGGAGAAGAAGAAGAAGACGTAAAACGGGAAGCAGGTTAGGATTCCGTACAGGTTCCACTTGGACAGCAGACATCGCCTTGAGAGGGATCATAGCAGATATTGCTAGTTCCGCAGATTGGCCAGTTTGGTGGACATCCAGGCGAAGTTCCAGGGATGAAGGCACTGTTGTCGCTGCTCTGGCGCTTGGCAATGTCATTGACAATGCTATAGAAGTCTTCGGCAGCGACGAGCTGGCCGACCAGCAGGGGAGCGAAAATTGCTAGACGGGCGAGCATTTTGAAGGAGCGAGCGAGAGGTTGATAGACGGCTGGAGTCGTCACAAGAACAAATGTGTTCTTTTGAAATAGAATCTGATAACTCGAATTTGATCCCACTGAGTGAACTCAAATGCTTTGCTTTGTGATGAGCATGATAGAAAGAGACGGACAACTTCACGGAAATGACGGGCTTATTTATAACAAATGCAGGCAGTCTATTCCAGCTTCACCCAGCCTCCTCGTCTCCTTGAGATACGATCATGATAGTCATCACGGCCCTTGGATGGATCAGATCAAGGGCCCAGGTTGACACGAGGGGTCTATCCCGTCGATAGGGCTGGGCGCCCTTGGCTCCTACGATCAGGAGCGAAGGCGTTGGAATCTGTAGGGAAATGGGTTCTTGGACGTCCCAAACAATTAGCGGCGTTGATATCACACGAAAGGAAAAGGAAAGCTTCCATGAAGATAGGTTTTCCAGTAGCTCGTCATATCAAGAAGCCCTCGGCGTCGTGAAGGTGATGGAATCATCCCAGAACCCGTCCACGAAGAGAAGGAAACCAATGAAATATGCACCGACGAAGGAATGACTGTAGTGGTCTATTCACAAAGCAGCTATTTTGAAGCTCATACAAATCCTAAAGGTCCAAGAAGCAAGCTCCATTCCATCCTTGCCAGCCCTGCGAACCTGACCAGAATAGCACTGTAAGTGAATCCACGATGGCTGTCGATGAGAAAGTGGGACACGGGAATGACCGGTTCATATCGAGGAGATGCCCTAGAAGGTTGAAGCGCAGCAAGGGATGGACCGACAAGGGGAGTTGCACTCGATGTGCGGTTTACTTCTGCATCCCATGCGGAGAGTGAAAGACTAATTGTAATTCTCCCTTGGACAGGGCGATCAAGATTAAGATCAACCCTGCGCTAAGCAATGAACTGCGCACGCGCCTTTCCGTCATGAGGTTATTATAAAGGGAGGCTCACACCTAGTACTGTAAACATTCCAGGGTTATGCCCTCGAGTTCATGTCTTACAACAATATCCCTGCAAATATGCTGGAAAGTCTACAGAGATCCAGATTGATACAACTGCTCGAAGATCATCTCAGAAACCCTCAAGACAACCCTAGACGAGGGTTGCAGTAAGCAGTCGTTAAATCATGCATTTTGATTGAATAGTCCAACATAGCATAGAGAGGCATTGGATGCAGTCCAATGCATACATAATAGTCAACACACAGTGACAACTTTACCTAGGTACAGCCAGCCAGACACTACCTCTTTATCTCGTCCGCCAACTGAACTGGAGGAACCCTCACGGAAAAACCTGAAGCTCAGTCGGTCTGTTTCTCTTCTAGCCGAGGGGAGTTCTTCTTGAAGCACCTTTTGAGTTACAGGCTCTATTCGGAGATGCTAAGCTGCATAGCATCTGTTGTGGCGTCGGAAAGGTTTGTGTACCATTCTCTGACCTCTCCACGCATTAACAGCAACTGAGTGCCAATCTGGCAAGTGCTTCATAATCTTCCACTCATCCATGTATTTGCATTCCACATCCTCGCTTTTCCCTTTCAATTCTTAGCCCGCATGCTTTCCAATTCTGCTTGAATAGCAGAGAAGTAGAAGTACTGCTGGCATCCTAGAAAGTACTGTCGATACCTCGAACTTATATCACAGCGTCCGTTACCACACAAAGTTACATACATGCATCTTCTCAGGCGACGCTATTGCCCGAAAGACTTCCAGAGAAAGACGGGAGCAAATAATTAGAAGCTAATCATCAAGGTCATAAAACTCGTCACCAGTGTCTTCAGGGAAGGCTCCAGGCATGGTGTTATCGTGGGTAGAATCATCGTCGTGGATGTTCTGTTCGGCAAAGCCGTGGTCACTGTGTGCGTTGTTCGCAAATGGAGGACTAAGCGGGGTTGGTTCTGGAGTTGCTGTTGTTCGTCGTTGCTTGCCCTTGTCTTTTGGCTGAGGCGTTGGAGTTCTTGCATGTTGGCGAAGAAATTGGGAGAAAGCATCCTTGTATACCCAATCGGGACCGCTGCAGTGATATGGACTTTGCGCACTTCGCACTCGTAGTCTCAGTGCTCATCACCGCAATGACGGCAAGGGCGTTGCCGATTGACGGGTACGCTTCTTGGTTTGGCTGAAATCAGCACTTGTCGAGACGCATACTCGTGGCCCTTCAAGCTCCGCCCTATTTCTTGTATTTGCGATTTATGAACTTGTCAATCCGGTAGGCCCCGTGAGCGATTATAGCACAAGAAGGGTGAGTCGGACACTGTATGATCTGGGTGCGTTTTCGTCAATGGCTTCTTGGAATTATCGTATCTGACTTCCGTCCTGTTTCATCAGCCGTTCGAACAATGCGGCAATCATCTGAAGTGTGTGACCCAGATCATACCCCTTGGTGAACCCTGAGGCCAGCGAAAGAATGTGTTTTATCTTGGTGTTGCCTGTAAACACACTCGTACAAGTGTCCTTGACGCTTGAATCGCAAAGCCTGTTGTGACAGGTCAGGACTCATGAAGAGGCGACGCGCAAACGCATCAATCCATGAAAAGTCCCTAACTTCCTTGCTTTAGCAGCCGTTGAGACCGTGGAAGTCAAGGTTCCTTGCTTGTCTTGTCTTCAAGATATGGCTCGACATAAGGGAGTGAGTGAGGCCCCTGAAAGAGTCATGTAGAATTGGTCTCATGACACACTCTCTCGTCGTGGCTCTCGTCGACCGGTTCAGAAACAATTGACTCGCAAGTCTACCTTGGACATCCTCTCCCTTCATGAAGGAAACAGACCGTAGGGATTGGATGGGAAGTAGCGGGTCCCAGGTGCGAGCATCCGCAATGGCGTATTGACATGCTGGCGATCATATTGAGATACGTTAGTAAGGAGATGACAACAAGAAATTTCGAAGGATGCAAACACCATGTCGAGGTCTATTATTGATAGTATCGGTGCCTGCAGAAACGCAATATAGAAGTTCATTCGAATTGTCACCACTTCTGGGTCAGTTGCACTGCGATTTTGAATCTGCCAAAGTTGAGGTATGCATCTTCTATCTCCCTCATCGACTTGAACAGAATGACAATGAAACCTTGTCTGTGCAGTCGCGAATGGACTTTCAAGAACGGGTTTCTTGGATGAAACGACATATCTGGTTGCTGCTGAAAGCAAGCATGTACAGACGCCCCATCCCTGCGAAGCAGCTGCTCCCTGGGAAGATCGTAATCCTGTTGCTGTGCGCTTGGCAGGCAACATGCCAAGGAATCTCCGTTCAACTTTCTCTTTCATATAATTCAGCGTCAGATTCCATATCAGACTCTTCAGTCTCGATCCCATCTCAGTTCTTTCTCGGACTTCCTTTTCCATGTTGACAGTTTGGATTGAGAAGATGATTTTCAAGCAAGTTGGCTTTGAAGTTGCGCTCAGTCGAACGTCAAGCACGACGCTCGAAACGACAGCATACCCTACTAGAAGTTATCGCCAAAGACCGTTCTTGGACCGTCCAATACGACCAGACCGACCGACGATACATTCCAGATGGAAGTTCGCATGGAGATCAGTAAGCAATAAACTTGACGTATGAAGGACAAGAGTTCAAAGGTAGAGACATTAGAAGAAGTGGATCTTCGCGGAACGGCTCCTCGTCAACAAGGCTTGCATGCAGCTGAGAGACCCATTCGAAGCGCGCTCGAATCGATCAGACAGAGCCTTCTTCAAAGTGATCTATGAGACGGCATCGGAGAGGATGTTCCCCCAAGGAAGAGAGACCAGAAGAAATTAGCTATTCCTGGTCGGCAAGGTGGACTGTGTCCTGCCCCTGACGTATAATCTCCGCTGGCTTCAGGCGATTGATTCCCACAGAAAAACAATCGAGCGCGTACATAGCGGTGCAAGGTTCATGGGGGGACGAAACTCTCACAACCAAGTAAGAAGAAGAAAAGCTAGCTGCCGCAGATGATAAGATCGTACGGCCGACGAGCCATTCGGCGCCCACTTAGAACTTCCGGTTCATCAGGTCGTAGAGCAACCTGAGAAGAATGGGACCCGTTGGTACTCTGAACCCATGCACGACAGGAAATTCGTATCAAGGAAGAAACACAACGAAAGAGCTCAAGAACAATATCCGCTTTGGAAGAAGTTATCGCGAGGTCCTGACCTTCAGTTGAGAAACGAACGCCTTTGTGGCCCGCTAGCGAAGGTTCTCACGGAGTGAGTGACCGAATATGTCTCAAGAGAAGGAAAGATTATCGTCCACCTGAAAGAAGCCTTCCACTGTGTCCCGGACGGTCCTACACCAGAGGACTATTAATGAGGTCGGCACGCATAACAGATTCGATCTAAGAACGATGTGGCGGCCGAAAACGCTTCAGGACGTGGAAGGAAACCTTAGAAAGAGAATGCATCCAAGGACCGGTGGTCTCCGCATACAAAATGCAAGGAAAGTGCTCTGCTCGTAGAAGCTCTGCTAGCTTTGTGTCTTCATGGCTGTTGTCCGCGGCCTTGGTCTCGCGTATCTGGTGTCTGATGCCGGCTCCATCGAATGACCGAGTTAAATTTGCAGTTCCAAGGTCGAGCGTAATAGACAAATACACCGGATAGATGGAAAAAGGCCGCGTCTCCAGCGCGTTATCTCCAGTTGATGGAGAATATGCAAATAATGCATGAGACGAGCCATATGTCTGTCTAAGAGACAGTAAAGAAGCTATTTGCTTCTCAAGGTCTAATATAAGCCAGTTCTAGGACAAAAGAAGCATAAACATGAACCATGTCCAGGAGACACATATTCAGGAGGAAGTAAAGCTCATCATTGCAAAAGAGAAAAGAGTTGTTCCCTTGGAACTAGTGATGCATCTGCCCAGCGCTGCAGATGTTGTGATCTGAGTTCAACTGACTTTATGCTGAAGGGACAAGGGAAGAAGAACTGTACTCAAGGACAGAACAGCACGACATATTTATACTCATGAGATGAGCCTCTAAACCGCGCTAATTAAGCGAGGGGTCTGGAAAATCGCTTGTGAATGTATATCAGAGTTTGTAATGGGGAATCGATTGTATGACGGTATCAGTTGAAGAGAATGGATGGGCGAATACTACATGTCAACTTTTGGACTTCACTATGCTGTAGGTAGCCAGCAGAGACAACAATGGCAAAGAATGTCAGAAGCAGTGAGTAAGTGCCATTATTCAGTGACAGACTGAAAAGCTGCTTGTTCTCTGGCAATGGCATATAGGGAATGATAGGTATGCTGTGAATCGATAGCTGTTTTAGATCCTGTCAATTCGTACGACCCTGCTAGAACGTGAATATAATTGTTCCTGAAACGACTTGGAAAATCAAGATGACTGCTCAGTATGTGGAGACATGTGTCCGTGACGGAAGGCACCGTGAATGGACTACGAGAATATTACAAGAGGCTTGAGGGAATACTACTACTGGGACTGATTGATCATCAGAATACGTCAATCAAATTAACATATACAGACAGCGAAGAGGGAGGACTGACTCGGTGGAGATACAAAGGCGGGTAACAAGGAAAACACGGGAGCAGCGCAATCAGTAGACACGTAGAATAAAAGGCTATATCTACTACATAAGCATCGACAGGAAAAATGTGTCAAGAAGCGAAGAAGGGATCAAGCTACTGTCGCTCACCGAAGAGCCCAACGGCGACAGAACGATCGAAGAGACAAAAAGGAGAACTCCAAGCCACCTGTACATGCTTTAAGAAACGACTTGATGTGTGAGATTATGGTGCAGACGTTCCGAAGACATCAATGCAGCCCCAGTGCTGCTCGACGTTCAAGGGGCCAGGGCTCTTCCAGAGGTCGTTGGAAAAGGAGAAGAAGACGGACTTGGAACCGACCGCCTGGACGAGGGAGTTGATGGCCACCACCTGCTCCTCGGGACCGGGGACAGCAGCACCGTTGGCATCACCACCGTTGGGCCAGCCGGTCTCCAAGTTGATCATCTCCTTACCGGGGCAAACTTTAGACAGGGCTTGGAACTCCTCCTGGACGAACTGGCCGGCGTTGGCGGCAGTGGTCTGCGCGTTGAAGAAGGGGTGGATGTTGCAACCGACAACGTCAATAACACCGCAAAGACCAGAGCCCTCCGACTGCCAGATGTCCAGAGGCTCAGTAGTCGTAACGGGGCCGGAGTAGCCAGCGCCCTCGAAGGTGGACTTGGCGGAGGAGATGAAACCGGCGAGAGTGCTCACGTCGACAAAGCCACTTGCAATGGCCTCGTTTCCGACAACGATCAGCTCGACGAGGTCCCACTGGGCCCAAGAGGCGATGACCTGGACCTGCTCTTGAGCAGCCGAGATGCCGGTGCTGCTAATGTAGACACCGAGGATCATCTTGAGGCCGTTGGTAGCGGCAGCCTCACCAACCCACTCGAGACCACTGCAGTCAGTGGAGTAGATGCGGACGACGGAGAAGCCCTTCTGCTTGATGAGAGCAATATCGTTGAGGATATCGGACTTGGCCTTGCAGCCGCCAGCGTCGGTGTAAGGAGAGTAGGTCATACCCCACTGGGTGCCTCCGGTAACGACACCGGGGCTGCCGGTGCTGGTGGGGGCAGCGGCGCTGGAGGTGGGCTGGACGGCGGCAGTGGTGGTGACAGGGGCGACAGAGCTGGAAGTGGGCAGAGCACTGGTGCTGAAGGGGCAGACGTAGGTGTAGTCGGTCTCCGTAACGGTCACGACCTGCTCAGGCTGAGTGTAGGTACCCGGGGTGATGGTGGCGGGAGTTGGGTAGACCACGACAGTGCTGGTGGAAACGTAGGTGGTGATAGGAGCAATGGTGTAGGTACCAGCAGAGGGGCACACATAGGTTGTGGTTTCAATGACGCTGGTCACCGTGGTGCCAGAGGGCGAGATGGTGGCATAAGGGCAGACGATCGTGGTCTCGGTCTCAACGACGGTCGTGACACCACCAATGGTGTTGGTACCACTGGTGACGGGAGTGGTGGTGGCGGCGCAGACTGTGGTCGACTCAGTGACGGTCACAGTAGTAGCTGGGATGGTGTAGACACCAGGGGTCGAGAAAGTCGAAACTCCAGGAGTTGGGAGAGCGGGTGATGGAGTGACCGTGACAGTCGTGGTGGTGTAGCTGGTCGAGCTGATGGTGGTGGTGGTCTGGGAGGTGACTGGAGTAGGAGTGGACGAGATGGGCACCACTGTAGCTCTGTTAGAGAGCGCTCTTCTTCACGTCCATATCCAAGAATATATATAACGTCGTAATTCGTCCTCCTGCGCTTCGTTCGCATCTTGCCATTTCCACTCGTTCAGGGGCCAGACTCATTTGACACAGATCTTCTCTTCTGATACGTTCTCCCTTGTGCGTTCTTGACGTCCCTCGAGTAGCGAAACCGAACCGATTCAAACCAAAGGAAAAGCGCAATACTCACAGGTAGGAGAGCCGAGGAAGGTGATCACCTTGGTCGTGCAGCCACAGGTCTCAGAACCAGGCAGACCGGTACCGGTCTGGAGAAGAGCACGACGCTGGTGCAGCGCATCGTGTCCATGACGACGCATATGACCGTCGGCCAGGGCAGTGCCCAACAAGGCCGCGGCAGTAGCCAAAATCGCCGCCTTCATGCTCGCGACAATGATAGTTCGAAACAGATCACGTTGGATATATGGAGTTTTTTTTTTTCTTCTTGACCTTGAGTTGTTTTTTCCGTCGAAAAGTAACGAGTGCCCGCTGAAGGAGTGAAGCGGTGGTCAATGAGTTCGTAAAAGGAACGAAACTGATTTGGCGGGCACAAAGGCCTTTTTGATAGAGATTTTCTCTCGAAAGACCAGAGGAAAATCGGGGGGAAAGGGGGGAAGAAGAGAGAGACAGACAGAGGGGACGGGGGGCGTACGGCTATAAGCAGTCGAAACAGGGCCGGGGCCGACTACAATCACCAGTCATTACTCCGTATTACTGTACGAACTGTAATTGCAGGTACACTGCCCCAGTACGGAGGTGCTTAAGTCTCGCCTTTGACGACATTGTGGGCGACGTCCCTTTTCTTTTCCCCTGTCAATGTCTTTTCTCTCCCCTGGATGGGACCTGGAGATGAACCGCCCTACAGTAGTTCGGCTGGTTTGGGCCTTAGCGCCTGCAGGTGTCCGCCTGGTCAGGTACGTCCCTGCCCTGATTGGCCGCACTGACGCCCCCTTTACGAACTTACCAAAACTGTGCCTGTATGGTACGTAACTCTGTACCTGCCTCTCCATAGTTAACAAGGATAGGGGAGGAGATTCGAACGTAAGACAATTAATTAATTAATATCGCAGTCTGGGATCGAATCCAGATATCCAGACACGAGGCATCCTGTACTGTATGATCGATCCATTTAGAGTCGAGACTTGCAGAATCGCGTGACAGGCAAATCTGCATGATCTTGGCGTCTCTGTTTCTTCGATGAGATTGTCCCTTCAACAGACAAATGATTCATGACAGTGTCAGGAACTCAGTTCGAGTATGGAGTACGAAGTACTAAGTACGGAATAGTCCTCGAAAGTCTACTCATAGTACGTGTCTGTCTTCCCCTTGTCTCAGAACGCCCGGCTACTTTGAGAGTCGAAGAGACCAACCACAACAGCAAGTCCCTTTCAACTCCAGGAGAGGCTGTCTGTCGTGTCTGTCCTTCGTCTTCAGGCACGAACAACTCACAATAATGCAGAGGATCGGTTGACAGTTGGAACTGAGCGGATTCCTTACATGGCGCAGCAAGGCAGTTGTGGCTGACATCAGCCGCCGCGGTGACAGGCTCTGTGCAATTCTACTCTGAGATGTTCTTTTGGCCACAGACACGTACTCGAAACTCTATGATTCACCTGTTGAGGAACCATACTCCGTACACGAATGCTTACTCCGTACATACTTTACATACTCCGTATATCCTCAGAAATCAAGATTCGGCGATCTGTTGTGCTCGAAGGGGCTGGATCTTGTGCACGCCGAGTCGAGACTCGAAAGTCGACATCGTGTGGGGCAAAAGCAACACTGTGGATTGCTCCACAGACTACGTGGACCGTTGCAATAATAATATAAAATAATGTCAAGTGTCAAGTCATCATTTTCCCCCTAAAATTCAGGTGTCGATATCCTTTACAACAGTCAAATTAATGTCCACTGCTGAAATACGGAGTACGGAGTACTTTGCCAGCAACTCGGTTCGCCACGTTTCAATCTACATGGACCAATTCTCTTCCATTCCTTCTCAGGTCTTCCATTCCGATCACAGGCATCCATGTCAGCAGAACACACTCCGTACTGTAACTCTGTTTCATTGTTTCTTGTCGCATTTTAATTTTCTGACCGCAATATTCCTGGCCCAGCTCTAGGCTCAACCGGGCATGGCGCCAGGACTGGCACCTCCACGATCCTCCAACGATTGGCGGACAGCAGCTCACGAGCGCCTTGACTTCATTTCCCGCTGCGCGCCGATCGTTGCACCACATCGCTCTATCGTAGGACCGCCAGCCTCAGTGGGACAGTTCATTTCCCCATTCGGCTCATCGGTTACTTACCGTATCGATGGTACAACGGTCAAGGACGAAGGAAACAAATCCGTCTCACTAACTTACCAGAAACGCTCGCCTCCCTCGAAAGAAACACGTCGTTGACATCGCTTCCAAAACTGGCGAAGCGATCTAAACATTATTCATCATGGACCGTTGTCAAGCTTTTCCTTGATGAGACTTGTCTCTCTCCAGATTCTGGTCTGCCTCGAATTCAACAAGAACATTTCTGGAGATGTGACATGTTTACTGCTTCAGTTATACAACAAATTCCAAGAAACATCTCCACTCGAGGAATAAGAACCACATATAAGCCTTGATAGTGGTGTTTATCATGCCCATCATGATTTCCCTCGAAGTTCTGGACTTGAAGGGGTCACCTTGACAAAGAACAGGTTCATCGCTACGGTGTGCTAACGCGCACTGATGTGCGGTTATCTTGTCGATCTCCATCCATATTCTCTCGGTCAACCAGTTCTCGGCCCATCTGCCTACAGAAACTGGACAGAATGGCAGGACTATCAAACTATCATTATTATTGCCGATCAGGTTACCTCTCTGAATCATGGCAATTCGTCGAGTTTCTCATTATTATTGAATGCCAATAGCTAATACTAACACGATCAAGTGTGCCGAGATTCTTTTCACTAAGAGGTCGCGTGGACCTCCTGGGAATCTCGATTCACGAATGGGGCCAAACCGAAGTAAACCGCCTGTCCAAACTGTATCGAGTATCGAGAATGCAAAGGGGGCCAAGATTCCCCGCGCTGAGGATAAGTATTGTAGACACTACACCATACGGAGTATTCCTCAGCCATAATGACCACTGGCGAGGATAAGTGCACATTTCGCGGATGGATTGAACTCGCCGTTGAATCCCGCATAGCTAGTCCGCATTTCTCTATCCACACCTCGTCTGGCGTCGAAAATTGTCTGAAAACGATCATAATCAAGACAGACTGATATACTGGGATGATCTATCGTATAAATTGGCCCCGGAAGAGAGTTACTGACAGCCTCGAACGATTTGATCTGGTCCGCAAGTACCTACTGTCTTGCCTACACGTCATGCCACCACCTCCGAACATCCCCGATTCTGCCTCCTATCGATGCGCATTTCCAATCCGAATTCTCCCATTCCACGCCACACACGCTCGGGAGCATCTTTCGTGCAGCTTGCAATCCCTGGTTCTGATTATGGTGCCATTTTTAGAGTCTTACAGTGACCGGTCCAGTGTCGGAACTTGCCTGGTGACGTGATCCATAGCGGGGGCCATGCTCTTCTTCCAACCTCATCCTTATCACTATGCGTGTCTATGAATGACAGCCTCGGTGAGCTCCGTCGTTCATTGGATAGTGGTGCTGCTTTCAATATAGGTAATATGTGCGATTGGTTATTCGCGAATCATATCGCGTGGTCGACCATGTTTCTGGATCCGGCTCAGTCCTCGCCTCGAGACGACGAGGTCAACCATGTCATTCTACACTGCCATAACCATGTGAACGGTCCGAACGATGACACCCAAACAGACACAGTCAGTGGTAAGGTGATCCCGGATCCTGCCTTTTCCACCGCATGCCAGAGAGGCCATCTCGCGTGGTTCGAGGAGATCGGGAGGCAAGATGTCAGCGTCACGGTATGCGCTGTGAGGCGTGTATATAAAACGTGCGTGAGATTCTGTCGTTGAGCTATCTTATTATCATCAATCAAGAACAACAGCAAGAACCCTGTACACGATAAGACCAAAGAACTATCTATCTCCTTACGCTTCATCCATGGCATCAACAACACGTCCATCCGATCATACAAACAACCCCAACCGGCTCCAGAACGATTTTGGAGCGGACCTATGGATTCGAGACAATTCCGTGCGTCGAGTCAGTCTCCCCTTTGCCTTTGAGCCCTCAATGATACTTTTTTCCCTACCGGATCGTTCTAACTAGTCGAGTCGATAGCATCCTACGCTCGGACGCGGCCTCTTTGCCGGCCTTCAAGATGTCAAGAACTATAATGTCGACCATGGCTGGGCGAAACGCAAATCAGACGCTCCTCAAGAGGGTTTTCTAGGATCTATTCTGAGCCGGTGAGTAGTGGGTATGCTTTATACTGAGATATATGCTATGTACTAATCAATTCATTGACAGCCTTACCTTTGGTTCTTACAAGCCTCCTCATTAGATATATTAATTATTATCTTGCATTCACGTTTGGCAAGACAGGCATGGCATGTATTTCAGCATTCTACGTACAGCGCTTCGATATCAATCAATCCATATAACACCTACACCCTCTGCCACATTTCCTCATCGATAGAATAAAAACACAAGACAAGACAAGACTACTTCAACAGCCTCCCACCACTACTCTCCAGCACCACCCCCGTAACGAACCGATCCTTCATCAAATACACATACGCCTCACTCACGTCCTCGGGCCTACCCACCTCCCCCGTCAACGTCTGCCGCCTAAACCCCTCCAGCACATCCGCCGCAACCCCATCAAACAACTCCGTCTGCACCGCCCCAGGCGAAACAGCATTCACTCTCACCGGCGCCAAATCCACCGCCAACCCCCTCGCCAGCCCCTCCGTCACCGTCCCCAGCGCAGCGACAATGCTCCACCCTTTGCCCGGTTTGGCGCAATTCGTCCCCGACGTTAGCGTTATAGACGACGCGGGGGAAACGTTCATGTACCGCCCGGCATGTTTGGCGAGGAAGATCGAGCCCAGCGCCCGGACAGTCATCATCGAGTGGATTTGGGGGATTGTGATCTCCGAGATGGGGACGAGGGTGAAAGCGTCCCCCGCCGTGAAGACGATGTGATCGAGCAGGTTTGTCTTGGAATCGGTGGCCTTCTCGAGAAGATGGACGATGTTGGCTTCGAGCGTGGCTTCGGACGAGAGGTCGCATTGGTATCCGGCGATTCGGGCTGAAATGTCCTCCTCCTCCCCCTCCGACAGGGCTTTCAGTCGCTCGAGGGAGGTCTGGATTCGGGATTCGTTCGAGCTGGATATTATCACGTTGGCGCCGTGGTAGAGCGCTAAGGTCGCGACGGCGAAGCCGATGCCTGATGTGCCGCCTAGGATGAGGACGCGGGTGTTGGATAGTTTGTTGGTGGAGGTTTTTCTGGGGGGTGTCATTTTGATTGTTTTTGTAGAGTTTGTAGAATAACGTATAGAGAGGCGTTGATGGTTTTGATTTATATATATATCAGTTACGATGAATGAATGGCAAAGACCGTAAGGAGCAACATGCCTATTTATGTACACAGACAGACTGGCAAACAGATCTTATGTTTCTCCATCAATATCAATGAAAAGTAAAAAACGTATTCGATAATGCAAAATGCCTTGGTTCCATTGCATCGACTCAGTACACACGTCCACTTACATGGATGTTCGCTCAATTACTCCGTACGGAGGAACCAATTGCCCGTCTCGGGGTTAACGGACTTAGCGGACTATTAGTATTGCCATGACGATGCTGACACAGCAAGATTAATAAGTTGACTTAAGCAGGAAGCAGTTTAATAACCAGTTTGCTTGTTCGCATTCATTCCTTGAATCAAGAGATTCAAGACTTAATGTGGTAGTGTACACACGGCGCAACTATTGCCCCGAAATCAAGAAGCCAACCAAGCCCTGCCGCAATCTACGAGCGCGATGCATTGATGAGCAAAAAGGAACAATCCGAACAAATCAACACTACTCCCAAGAAGTGATCTTCATGGTTCCCTTCTCCTGCAGATTCTGGTGCATCTTGAAAGCCTGGAAGAGAAGATGAGGCTCATGGCCCATGCCCTTCTTCAGACACTCGTACTCGGCACGGTCGAAGTAGTCTTGCAAGATGGGCTTGTAGTCGGGATGGGCGCACTTGTTAATGATGACACGAGCACGTTCACGAGGAGAGAGACCACGGACGTCGGCGAGACCCTTACCATCAAATGTCAGTCAATGAAGCATGAACGAGGTAGATGTCCGATCAACTCACCTGCTCTGTGACAACCACGTCGAGATCATGCTCCGTCTGATCAATGTGCGTACAGAATGGCACAATGCAGCTGACACCAGTGGGGTCGGTCTTGCTAGGTCTGGTACTGGGAGTGTGCATGATGCTGTACTTGGCGTTGCGCAGGAAATCGGCCGAACCACCCAGTCCGTTCAACATGCGAGAGCCCATGACGCAGGTGCTGTTGGCGTGGGCGTAAATGTCGACCTCGACAGGAGTGTTCATGCCAATGACGCCCAAACGACGAATGATCTCGGGAGAGTTCGAAACCTGCTGAGAGCGAAGAAGCAGCTTGCCGGCATAGCGATCCAAGTTATCATAGAATCGCTTGAAACCGTCTGGAGAGAAGCGGATCGAGGTGGCCGTGGCAAAGTCCAGATTGCCGCTGTCGAAGAGATCCAGGAACGAGTCCTGCAAGACCTCAGTCCAAACCTTCAAGTTGGTAAAATCCGCACCGCCCTTGCTGAGACCGCCAATGACGGCGTTGGCGATGTTGCCAATACCCGACTGGATCGGCAGGAGATTGTTCGGCAGACGGCCCATCTTGACTTCGTGTTTGAGGAATTCGATCAGGTTGCTGGCGATGGCGCGCGAAGTGTCGTCCTCGGGGGCATTAGGCTGGGTCTGATCAGGGTAGTCCGACTCAACAATAGCAACGACTTTCTCCGGATCAATAGGGATATACGGTGTTCCAATGCGGTCCTCGGGAGCCATGATCAGATATGGCTTACGACGGGGCGGAAGGTCCGACATGGCGATATCATGCAAGCCCTCGAACGACGGACTGGCCGTGTTAACCTCGATGACGATCTTGTCGGCCATCTGCACGAGCTCGGGAGACGCGCCAACGGAAGCACCGGGGATAATGCCTCCTTCCTCAGTGATAGCAGAGGCCTCAATGACGGCGACGTCGAGTCTGTTTTTCGGTCTGTTCATCGTGTACCAGCCCTATGACAGACGAGACAAGAATCAGCGACAAGCCTTACTGTCCTTGGATGGGTCATGAAACGTACATAGACGAGATCCGACGGAAACATGCTCAAATGTTTGTCGAAGAACTTGATGTTGCCATTGTTGATTCCCTTGGCGATTTCCTTGCCAACCTGGTGCGGGCTGCGGCGCTCGATCATGTTCAACCTGGCCCAGCGATTCTCCGTCTCCGCACCGGAGGAGGCGCCGACGAAGAGGGTGTATTTGAGCTTTCCTTGGAGGTTGTTTTTCTCAACATAGTCGGCGAGAGCAGTGGGGACTTTCCTAAGGCAGCCAGGAAAAGCATACGTTAGCAATGCGCAATATTGATTCCACAGTCAGATCAACATACTTGGGATATCCAACACCAGTGAATCCAGACCAGCCAATGTAAGAGCCATGAGGGAACAGGTCGATGAGATCTTCAGCCTTGGCCAGCTTGCTCAGCATAGAGGGCCGGCGAACACGGCTCTTGAGCAGGGCAGAAGCAGCCATTGTGAGGGAAAGCTGCAGGAGGAAGGGTGGTAGAAGAAGGGAGGAGTGGAAAGATTCGGTGAGAAGAGAGCCAGCAGAAATCAGAGCGAAGAGGCCGGGGGAGGGGGATATGTGATCGATATACACGCCACCAGAATTTTCAGAAACAACAGAACAATCCCCACGGGCAATTGCAGCAGGACAGGTGGGAGAAAGAAAGAAGTGGATCAAGCAAGTGAATACTCCGTTGCTATGCACCACGCAGTGCTCTATCAGAAGCTGTCTATCCTGTCGCAGTGTGGGGTAGGATTTACGGTGACAGCCAGCTTATATCTGACACCGCATGTCCAGAAAAGAAAGATTGGAAGCAATTGGGATTCCCGCTGTCCTGAGGATACCAAATTCACTGCTTTCATTCTATCCACAAGTCAAGCAGCACACAACCATGACGTAACAACTACCGCTCGGCATTAACTCGGCGTTTGCTCGCATTTTACTTCAGTCATAAAAGATCAGTTACCATGCAGAGTATATCAAGCATCCTTCAAGGAAGGCTCAGAGAAGTGAATTAATCCCTTCCAAGAAGAAGTCTTCCCCGAGCTCCTACAATATTCTTGATCTGTACAATCCACCCAGATTTCCAACAAGACAAACGAAATTGGTGCTGCTTTGCTGAATCACAGTCCTTGAGGCCTTCGGCCCACCAGCAAAGGTAGGGTCTCGGGTTGTCTCGGCTATCCCGGCTATCCCTACTCGGCCACACGGAGCTTTTTCACTGAAGGTCAACAAACAGCCTTATGCCGAGTGGGGTGGGCTTCAACAATAGATCGGACACTTTTGTAATGATAATACTCTTATTGGCAAGAAGTAGATTCCCTTGTGCACCCACGAATTGTAGAGCTGGGGAGAGACGTCGTTATTCGTCAAGAATGGGGAAAGGTTCGGGAACCGGCTACATTATGTCAAGATCAAAAATCAAAAATTGAAACTTCATTGAGACTGAGAATTTCCCTAGAGCAAAAGTACACCATGATTGAGAGAAGCAGTTCACCCCGTCCGTCCTGATCCCGCATTCCCTACACCAATCCAGAACAATCACGTGGACGCAGAGAGGAAGACACCTCAAGGTAAACCGAGCAGGAAGACTGGCACAGCCTACCAGTTGCAGGGACAAGCTGTCTCCTCAAAGCCAGGCATCCTGTCAACTTCCATCGCATCATTCGAGATCATTCGTAATTGGAAAAGAAAAAAAGACAAATCGAAACCCATATTTGCAGAACCGAAACTTCGTGTTCAAGAAAAATTCATGAACTGAAAAACCGCTGAGTACCGGCCATCTACTCCTTGGACTCCGAAGCGACTGGCTCGGCATCAGGCATGTCAGCATCTTCATTCTCAGCCTTCTTTCCCTTTCCAGAAGAGCCTTCACTAGTCGCAGCAGCACTCTCCGGTTCGGCACCCTTGACCCAAGAGCGGAAACGCTGGTTCGACTGATCAACCTCGTCCTTGCTAAGTCCGTGCGCCCAGCTGGGATTGTTGACAAACTTCGCCATGAACCGGTCGCGACGGCGCTCCTTGACGGCCGCTTCTTCCTTTGCAGCCTCTTCGGGCGTTTCATGGTCACCCAAAGTGGGAGGACGCCACCACCATTCGAAGCTGCCGGGCTCGTAGAGGATATGGTAGCTGTTGGCGCAGATGCGAATGATGAGGCCGTCGTGGTGGACAAGAGGGCGGTAGTATCGGTTGTACTCCTCTTCCTGTTCCATCTTCGGCGGCAGGTTGCGCTTCAAGAACGGCATGCGCATTTGGGAGAACGGCACACCTTCCGTGGGATCACGCATGGTATAAGCGGAAACGTAGTAGGACCAACGAGCTTCCTGGCTCAACTCCTCGTTCTCGATAGTGCTGTCTTCGGGGGTGAACAGTTGGACATAGGTCTTCTTTGTGGTAGGATTCTGCAGGAAAGAGCATCCCGTTAGATACCTTATACCTTACATGATTACCGTAGACGGGGCGAGGAAACTTACATAGGTGATGCGGTAAATGTCACCATCCTTGACCAATCTCTCGACCTGCTTGCGATACTGTATTTCCTGGTTATGAGTCGTCTCTTCCTTCTCGCGCTCCTTGAAGAAGAGGTTTATGATATCGGAGCTCTTGTCCCTGGAATCGCCACTGAAAATGGAGCCCGCAAATTTGGCGATAGCAGCAAACATCTTCTCCAGGTTGTAGAGCTGATAGCCACTCCTCAGGTAGTACCGACGGAGAGTCTCTTCAAGATGCGAAGCATCCATGTCGCCCTTGATCACCTCTTCGCACATACGCACAATCTGTTGATAGAAGTTCGCCTTGGGATCAGTATCGTACAAGAAATCGGTGGGCAGCTTGTCGATAAGCCCCAGATCCATCGCAGGCTTGGGAAGCAAAGCGCGGCGCACGTCCTCATGAGCATCCTTTTCATGCATCTTGATGCGAAGGAGACGGCTGTACAGGATCTCAAACGTGCGAAAGAAGCAGTAGATATTGAGATTGGCGTAGAGATGATGGACCTTCTTCTCGTAGGATTCATTGAGCGTGTACTCGCGCTGCATATTGAAGTTACCCTGGCCAGGATGCTCCATCCACTTGAGCTCCGCCACATCGAAAGGCTCCGTGGGATCAGGCATCGGGGTCGACGGGACCAAAACAGCATCGGGTGTTCCATCGCGGCTTGGTGGCGCACTGCCTTCCTTGTCATTGCGATTGGATTTCTCGCTGCGACGCTCCAAGACGTCACGAAGCAGATCCATCTTCTTCCCATTGACACCTTTGCGGCTGCGAGAAGTCGACGAATCTTCCGCGGCAATGCTTCCTTCGTCACCATCTTCGGCGGGGGAATCCCCAGTCGAGACTTCGTCCATGTACATGTGGAACGTTTCCCGATCCATGCCAAAGAAAGCGGGAACAAAGTCCTTGATGAAGTTGATGACCTTCTGAGGGTCCGCTCCAAAACCGACTGAGTTGCGATCGACGTAAGTCAGCAGCAAATGAGTAGCGTCGATGATGACAGCCGTATCCTCGAACGGAAACTCGAATTGATGCTTCACGACTTGGTAGCCACTCTTGCGAATATTTCTGAGCTCCTCGAACTTGGCATGGATCTCGTTCTGGATGTGTTTGGCGACGAAGAGCTTCTTGTCAGCCTGCTTGCTGGCGACAGCCTGGTGATCAAGACTGCGCCAGTAGGCTTTTTGCATCTGTTCACGCCAAACCTTATCCCATTCGCGCTGACTAGCTTTCCATTCCTCGCACTTCTGTTTCAGGCGATAGAGCACAATAGGAAGGATATGGCAAGGACGCTCAAACATCTGCTTGATGACCTGTTCTCCGCGCTGCCGATCGTAGATCTTCTTGATCACACGCTGATAGATGGCTTCGCTCTGACCTCCGAGACCAGGAGGAAGCTTGAATGCCGCGCGTTCAGCCTCCGACATGACCAGGAACTGCTGAACGATCGGTTCGATGAGCTGAATGGTGCGCACGCACGCTTCGATGTGATGATCGTAATCATGGCGATCCTCTTCAATACGGTGCAGGGCGTCCTCGAACGCATTCTTACGATGGGCCACAAAGCCTGAGTCCTCAGAAGCCCAGGTCGGATGAGACGCCCATTCATCGTTCAGAACACTGTAGCAAAGTGCGTCGCGACCACTGCACGGCTTTTGACGCTCCCGCTTCGGCAAAAGGCGATAACTAGGTCCGAGTCCACGACAGTGAGCAAGATTGACCTGCCCCGTCTCCTGCGCTCGCTTGGCGTCAATAATCTTCTCTTCCGGTTCACCAATGTGCATGAAACGTTTGAACCAATTCATGAGTTCCGGGTTCGAGCCGATGAAGCCCGCAGCCCGTTTGGCCAGGACGTGTCTGTCAATGAGATCGGTGGAATAAAGGTTGCACAGCTTCAGGAACTCGTTGAAGGTCTGCTTGTTACCGATGAATTTCTTGACGCGATCAAAGAACGCAAACTCCTCTTGAGAGGGCGTCAAGGAGAAAGTCGGCTGGATCGGCTCGGGAAGAGCAGGGATGAGGGTTGGCGACACGGCAGGAGCCTCTGCGACCGTCGTTTTGGTGTGATGGACCTTGGCCCTCTTGTTCACATTGCCGGTCTGGACAGTCGTGGTTCTGCCTGCTTCCAAACGTGCAGATTCTGCGGCAGCAGAAGGGCCCGCCGCCGCTGCACCCAAGGTCGCTGGAGCACCTGGGCCGCGGCGTTTCTTGGCCTCCTTTCCCGAGTCTTTGACGTTGAACTGACCAAGGGGAGGCATCTTAACATCGCGGTTGGGCGTCTGCGACTGGAGAGGCGCAGCACCAGAGTAAGGCTCTCCGCGCACATTGCTGATAGGGGCGGCCTCTTCAGCTTGACGAGCAGCCTGCTGTTGCCTCGCATGCGCTGCAGACTCGGGCAAAAACTGCTTGAAGTCCTCTAAGAGATCTGGTGCGGAATTGAAGAGCTGAGTAACCTGCGCATAAACATCCTGAATAGGCTTCGACTCTCGCTGATAGGTCTGCAATATTTCAAGAAATTGCTTGTAAATTTCTGGAGCGCTGGCGAAGCGGTTCTGGAAGGAAAGAGGAACGTCAGCGGTTGCAGAGGGTGAAGAGCTCGAAGCGAGAAACACATACCTTGATCTTATTCACGTAGCTGATCGCATGATTGAATTCAACGGGTCCCCGTTTTAGATCAGCCTGACCACCCTGGAGCACATTCGAACCGACGCCAGCCAGATTGTTCATGGGTTGAGCCAGACCATGAGCCTGTCCCGGGGCAGGAGACGGCTGCATCATCGATGGGCGTCCAAGACCGGCGGCCGCTGCAGATGCTGCTCCCTGGAGCTGGGAAACACCGCGTTGATCTTGCTGATGAGCCAGAGCTGCAGCTTGCTGCTCCTGCTGGCTTTGATAGTCGTAGTGATGTTCTTGGGGCTGGGTCTGACCCTGCTGGCCATACATGCCCGGACCCATCATACGAGAACCAGGCGAGTACGATCTCGGCACGCCACCCTGCTGTTGCTGTCCCTGCTGATGCTGGGTCTGCTGCCAGCCAGGGCGAGACTGCTCGTAATAGTCCGGGCGACCGTGCGGCGCGAGGCTGCTGCCAGGAGCTCCCATGTCGCCAGCGGAGTCCATCGAATGCCGGGCACGGGGCATACTAAGGGTGTTGGTGCCGGAAGGAGTCGTCACGCGAATCGCATCAGGATTATCCTCGGTACCACACTCAATACGATAGCCAGGTGGCAGGAAGGTGTTGAATCCCTGAATCAAGGCGGGATGTCCATTGAAAAGAGTTGAGACACGTTGGATGACACCCGGTGTGTCGATCCTGCTGCGAGTCAGATGTAATTACCACTCAACTCGAGGAAGTAGACACTTACGCTTGGCTTTTGAAGTCCTTCATGATGTCCAGGAAACGGTTATAGACATCAGGCTGGTCAACAAAGCGAACCTTGACTTGGTCTAGGTAGCTCAGAGCATCCTGCAGAAAGACCCAGATGTCACGAATTAGAATGTATTGCCTGATGGGTGTGCTGGCTTGCAAGATTTAGGAGAATCCACGGATTGGAAATTGGGGTAGAAGGTGGAAGGGGAAAGACAAGAACAGCAAGTCACAAGCAGAGATAAGAAAACAATATCAGATGGGCAAACCGCAACATGGGTTGCCGACTAAGCGACTACAGGAACTAAAGTTGAGATTGCGTTCCCCTCTACAATGACCTTGATATTCTCTGGCACATTCACACTCTCTGCCGTGCCAACACTTCACACAATACCACAGGGGCAGGACAATGAATGACAGGCAAATATGCCAGAACAGGAGTAAGGAAACCTACACTTACGTTCAAGATCGGCTGCTGACCCTGTGCCAGAGCTGCCACGTTCCCGGGGATCTGCGGTCCTGAGCCACCGTAACCCAGCATCGGCTGTCCTGGAGGTCCTGCCGGATGCTGCATGTAGGTCCTCAGCGTGCCTTCGCCATGCTGCATCTGCGCCCCATACATGCCACCCGGTCCCGCAGAGGTCTGCATTGCACCCTGAGGGCCGCTCTGCGGATTCGCACTTAGGTTCGACAAGAGGCCATTCGGTCCATGGATCGTGTTCGGCACCTTAGACGCAACGGGCTGGTGCAGAGGAATCGATCCGGTATGGCTCTGGACCGGATGATGCTGCTGCTGGTCCCGTTGACGTTCTAGCTGTTGACGCTCCAACTGTTCGCGCTCGCGCTGTTCACGCTCTCTATGCGCCATCTCTTCCTGCTGCCGCTGTCTCTCGATCAACTCGCGCTCTCTCGAATCCCTCTCACGCTCACGGTTCATGGATTGGGGCGAAGGGTGTCGCATGGCCTGTCCGATTCCGGGAAGCGAGTGACCAGCACTGTGAGAAGGACCAGCAGGATGTTGACCGTACGCGGAGGGTTGATGAGGTCCACCGGGACCCTGGCTCAGTTCCGCCAGACCAGGTAGGGAGTGTCCCGCCGACTGACTCGCTGGATGATACGGACCTGAAGCAACGTGAAGGACATGTCAGTTTTACAAATCATGACATTGCAAGATCCGGCGCAGAAACTGTCTGAAGAAGGGTACTGACCAGCTGGAGGTGGAAGGACGGGCCCCGCGGGCTGAGCAGATGGGCCTTGCTGAGGCGGGGGGTTTTGGCTGTCACTCAGAAGGCGATATCAGTCTCCAGCACATTCAAATACGTCTGATTTTCATTCATCCCAGTCGAAAGCAAGGACTTACCCAAACGAGCCCAAAGGCCGAGGCTGCTGGTTCATCTGGTCCATACTGGGGTGAGAAGGCGGGCCACCTGCAGAGGAATGCCAGTTATCATTCCCAGAGGGGTTCATTATCCGCACATGAACAGAATCTCAAGCGATACAGAGATCTGTTCCGACGACTGGGTGTATACGATCTGCGAGGGAAAAGATGCAAGAAATTGGGGATCTTGGTTGGCTCGAGGGCAAGCTCTAATGTCTCTTTCGCGCTTTCGGATTCCCTTCTGCTTCTCTCAAAGAGCTGGAAGTACGGACATCGCTGCGTTCTGGAAACACAAAACACGCAAGATGCAAAGAATACCACAAAGGGAAGTGCTCTGTTGGCGGAGTGAAGGGTGAAGGAGAGCAGTAGAGAGAGACAAGCAAGCAGCAAATTAGTTGGTCCACTACTCCCTGTAGCTAGTGAGTGACACTCTCCGGTTTGCGCGCGACTAATTACAGTTCCGAGCACTGGAACTAGTCCTGTACAAGTTTAGCGTGCGGATGCTCGGAAGGAATGGTTTTTCCGATGACGGAGAGTCTTTTTGCCAGTATATACCGCCTCCGTCATTGATTGATGGCACAGACTCGGGAAGAGAAGCTGCAGGTAAATGGATCTCAGTGTGAATGTACCAGTTGCATTCTACGACCTTGAGTGAAATTTGTGGTAATTGCAAGGCATTGCATCTTCTGATGGGCATGGCTGTCCAAGGCAAGCTCCTTATGCACTGTTCGCACGGACAATATAGCTATCTCCATCTGTGTTATCAAGCGGGAACAATAATACCGCGAATGAGATTGCACCACTACACAGAGAGTACTGTATGCCTTTGGAATGAAGAATACTCAACAATGACGCCTCTCATGGATTCGTTACCTGCCCCTAATTCTGAGAACACTAAGTAAACACCTAGATCGACTCAATAAGGTCGTCGAGAGGCATGCTCTAGTTGCAATGAATAGAATAAAACCAATATTCAGAGTGGTGGGAAAACAAAAGTGGCAAGTCAGGCACGTCCCTGTGCCTTATAAGACAATGTGAGTAGCTCGCGGAGACAGAAGAGAGATCTGATCCGTGGAAGATGCATGAGAGCGCAGTCACCGTGTACTAGGTAGGTAGCAAAAAAAGGGGGAAAGAAAGGGAAACCCCGAGGCACAGCGTTCTCTATCCGAGTCCCCATCGTAACGCCTCAAAAGATCCTAAGAAGTCAGTAGGAAATGCATAGATGAGTCTGATATAGCACCCCAGTGAAGGTGTAGGAATCGGTGGAAGGAAACAAGGGGTGAAAAGAGTAGGGTCAAAACGTCGCAAAACCGGACTCCTAAAAATGGATCTGAACTTGAAACTCGCAACTTTACTTTTTCTGTCTCTCTTGAATATGTGGCTGTCGCTGCTATCAGTCCTTTTCCAAATCCCACCGACATTTCGCATCGAGGTAGGCTGCACCTGCGCGTCAAACGGCTGAGACTCCACCGAGCTTCATCTATTACAATGCGGAGAAAACAAAAAGCTGCGTCAAGAACGAGAGTCAGTGTCATCTGTGTCGGAAAATTGCGGATTGACGGGGCCACTGAAGTACTCACATTGTTGGTCGCGGCAATGGCAATGCTGTCCTCGAAGGGATGCCAGCTCATATGCAGAATCTTCTTGTTGAAATCAATTTGATCCGCATCGGTCTCCTTCTTCATGCGGCTGCCAGGACCCGCAGGACTGCCCGCTCTAGAACCACCCTTCTTCCCGGTGCCCTTGTTCATCGGTGTCGGGACCCCGACCTTCTTTGCCTTGAAGGCAGACTTGTCTGCTTGCAACACGATCTCGGTTTCCTTGCTGGGGTCGGTAGGATAGATCATGAAATTATTATTGTAACTGCCAGTCATAACATTCTCGGCATCACCCGAGAACACGACCTCAAATTTATCGAAGATGCTGTCGTTCTCGTATGTATCGCATAACCGGGGTCGCAGGTGCTCGTGGATTGGAATCGTCTTCACCGGTTGTCGCTCCATGTTGACATCCCAGATCTTAACAGTGAGGTAGTCTCGTGAAACTATGTAACGGCCGTCATGAGAAAAGCGCACGTCGGAGATGGAGGAGATGATTTCGGAGAAGAAGGAGCGGGAGGAAGCGTCTTCTTCCTGTTCGAAAACTGCCCCGATGAAGCTGATGTCAGCGCAGGAAAAGCCGTCTGTAGATGTCAACTTCAATACATACGCTTTTGATGCTCATCGCAAAGCGCCCGCTGCCTCATATCGGCGAGCTTGATGGTACCCTTTGAGCTAGCGTACATGAACCAATTGCAGCTCACGGGGTGAAATTCAGCGGCTGTGATGACTTCTGTGAGTTCCTCCATGTTGGCCGGCTTGATATCCACGATGTTGAAGCTCTGATCCTGGATGTTGAGGTTCCAAAGGTTGATCCGGAGATCGTCGCTGCTGATAAAGGTCTCTCCATCGCTGTTAACGGATATGCTGTTGATGTGATAGGCATGTGCGTTGGCGTACGTTCTCCGCGGGACAGCGGCGACAACCGTATCGTGATGTGTCATCCGTGGAAGCTTCAACATGGAGGGATCCTTGAAAGAGATACGGGGTGGGCGAGGCGTTCCGCCGCCGCCAACAGCGCCGGCCGGTGTCAGTTCAAGTGATAGGTTATTCTCGGCGACCACCTTCAGCGACTTGTCGAAGACCTTCCATAATTTTATCGTCTTGTCATTTGTCGAGAGAAGGAAGTGGGATGCATTCTGTCGTCTACACCATTTAATCTTGTTGATTTTCTCCTCGATCTCTAGGGATTTTAAATAATCAAACTCGGGTTCGTGCGATTGAAACTCCGTGTGGAACTTATATTCGCAGGTTTTTTTCTAGAGGTTGGGCGGTCAGAAAGGCTAGGTCGAGGTATCAGAGAGGGAAGGGGCAGCGTTACCGTCTCGTTCCGCTCGAAGAGTACCACTCTCCCACCCTTGTCTCCCGTAGCCAAGTAGTTGCCTGTGTGGTCGAACTCGACGGTTGAGATGATGTCCGCTAGAGAAAAGAGTTTGCTCGTTAGCTATCGTCACAGGGCGAAAGATCTTACACGTCTTCTGAGCTGGGGAAGAGGAGAGACAGTAGAGATGGAGAGCGGGGCAGTTTGAATATTGGGACATACCTTCTGTTATATCTTCTACATCACCTTTATCACCAAAGCATCTGTTTAACTCGTTAGCATCGCTATCGTAAGAATTGATGCGTTGCGAAGCCAGCCAAAGTGAAACACAGTAGCGGGGTACAGGCTTGCTCCATGCATTTCGTCGAGACTAAGGACCTGCAGCACCCAGCTAAAGGGAAAGTGAAGACAGAGAAAGAATGGAACTGTCGGCTTCAGAACAAATGAGGATATCGTTGGGATGCTTACTGTGTGAACTTCCAGGTGGGTGTACCTGGATCCCTGTCTACCATCTTTCACGTACGACCCTTGATCGGGCGAGTTGGAGGATATCAAGAGATTTCACGGAAGAATAATAGATGGAAGCTGGACGATGGCGCTCTCCCAGCTATGACGGTTTATATCGAAGACGTAAATACTATGCTTTTGAGCGGAGATGAATTTCTGCAGTTGCAAGTGGAGATCGTCCGCAGCAAGAATAGCGAAAGGATCTCTGGCCAGGACGGGAAAAAAGTCGAGCGGAAGGTTGTGACGGAGAATGGCGACCGGCTTCGTCGAGCGCAGGTAATAAATTGTCCGACTACACAACGAACAGGAGCGGGGTTGGGAATCAGATAAGCCTGAAGTTGAGGAGTGGGAGAAGCAGAAGGAGGAGTAACAGGATCGGGGATGAGGGGAGGTAAACGCCGCGACGTCAGACAGACAAGGTAAGGCGAGACGGGGCTCAGTCGCTGCAGGCTAGAGAAGACAAATGATTGACAGCCTGGGCTGATGGAGGGGCCCGATTTGAATAGGACAATGGCTGCAGCGTCGTAAAGCAGAGAAACCAGGCAGAGAGAGAAAGGTGGGGAGAGAGGGAGGAAGATGGATTGATGAAGGTGAGGAAGATGAGGTGAAAGAGTCCAGCTTGCCAGGCAAAGCTAAGGCTGAAGGTTGGATGTGGTGAGGTTTCCGGGCGGTGGAAGCAGTTTGTGTTGTCGGTGTGTGTGGTTGAGATCCAACTTAATTAGCAGACCCTGCTAGGCTGAGTGCAGCAGTCACTGACATCAACTGGACTCAGTCCTACTACTAGGTATTTTTTTTCAATAAGTTAATTGCGACGATCCAGATGATCAAATATATTGATGGACCATCGCTATATGCTTATTCCACCGAATCAAGTCTTTGTTCATTGGACCAGGTATTATTGATTCATTCATACAACTATACGCTTCATCCTTTGACAGTAATGAATACACAATTGATGAGTCCTTTTACCCTTATTTTTTATCCTTATTTTCTGGCTTGAATCTACTGTTATATTCAATAATAGATCCTGTACATCCTCCAAGCCCAGCTTGAGGCTGTTCACATGCTCTCCTTCTCTCCCCGTTAGACCGAATACTGGGATAACCCCGGATCGGCAAAGGGACGAATCGGGCACCATTGTCATATTCTTAAATCGATACTATCCGTATCTTGATTCCTAATGATTCCTAATTACCATTGACCCTTGAGATCTTTGTGCCGCGGCGTGCAAACAAGAATGGCCGAAAACGACGATACCAAGCCACACTCTCCCAAGGCAAAAAAAGAGCAACCAGCCAAATCCTCACCAAGCAACAATAC
Source organism: Evansstolkia leycettana (assembly GCA_000787455.1). NCBI lineage: Eukaryota > Fungi > Ascomycota > Eurotiomycetes > Eurotiales > Aspergillaceae > Evansstolkia > Evansstolkia leycettana. The sequence continues at coordinate 119,291 of JSYV01000757.1, read as the reverse complement.
AGATAATAATCAAGCTGGAAACGACATCAAGGACACTCCTTCACTAGCAACCCGCATCCAAAGCTCAGCATCCAACCTCGCCAGAAATGCTTTCTACACTCCGGGTGTCCCTGGTCTATCCTCAGATCTAGCACAGGGCCTGCTATCCAGCAGTGAGAACAAGGCTGGACCATCGTTATTATCATCATCTAGATCCTCGGCAGATGTACTTCAAAGAGAGACCTCTCGAGCATCATCATCTTCATCTTCATCTTTGCCATCAGGAGGACAAGTTCAAGCTCAAGGAGGATTCGCATCCGAATCGTTCCGATCTCCCGCCTCGACTCAACGACAAGAACGACATAATAATAATGGAATCGACCTTCCACCGCTTTCGCATGAGGAATTTCAACGGGTATACGATAATAATGAATATATCGACGATGCCTACGATCTTAGCATTACGAACAGCGATTCGGACATCTTGCCTGAAGGGAGAGGAAAAGGCAAAGGCAGAGTGCTGGACAATCGTAATCAATCAATGATATCCAACGACGACCAACTCAACGCAGCCTGGGACAGAAGCACAAGCACAAGCATAAACACACAGAAAGACTCCACAATCCCACCAGAGGACGGCGCGGCAGTGGTATCCCTCCTCTCAGACACATCATTCGATCCAGAATTCCATGATGAAAATGACATCTTCCAGCAAACTGAACTGGAACCACCTGCTCCTCTGACGCAGGCAGAGATCCAAATCATCGAGTCATTCCGACGTTCGGACGCGCCAGAAACAACTTTATCCTCCTCCTCCTCGCAGGATTCAACCCACAGAATCACCCCATTCAGTCTCATTCCTGACATCGGTTCATTCCTGCAAAATGCCCCATCCAGAGACCACGGAACGGACGCTACCAGGTTACGCGATGAGGTCTTGTCCGGGTTACCTGGTTCGGCGGAGTGGATTGCCGTCGAGGAGAGGTATCATGACGAGGTGTGGGGGTACCTTCGGCCGACGCTGGAGGCTGCGGCGAAGGAGATGGAGGCGAATAGGGAGTCTGGCAGGACGGATGATGGGCCGGCTGTGCAGAGGTTGAAGATGATATTGAGACATATGCAAGCTTGAAAGATGTGACTTGGAGAATGGAAAACTCCGATTGATAACTGTGGGTTGGATAATAGTACTTATTGGGGGAAGAGATTTCTTGTACAGTATGTACTGTTGCATTGGCGTGATCTTTACAAATTTGAATATACCATCCTTGAGACTATCTTCGAGTTGTCAATTTGGATCATATTCAAGACAATATTTTACACAAGCATAACTTTGTCTTCCAGGAAGATCGAACATTCGCCAACGCAAACAAGCAAAAGGAAAACATAGGTAGGGGTATGAATCAATCAGTATATAGCAGCGGACGGCTGCATGTTTGCATGTGACTTCGTAGTATGTCCCAGCGTTTCTTCGATTTATCTCATGCGGGAGATAATGCAGTATAGGAATGACGTTGTCTAGATCTCCAGGCTGGGAGTCTGGCCCTTGACACGACCAATGACAATGTGCGAGGCATATTTGGGAATGACCTCGTCATCATGGAGCATGGCAAATTCTGGAGAATTGTTAGTGCCCGTCGAGGAAAGAGAGCAGGTATTGCATGTGTACATACCTTCGGTGGCATCACGACCCATGAAGTTGAACAAGGCATTGGCGCCACCAGGATGCTCGTCAAGCCAGTTGGTCACGTCCAAAACGACACCCTTGACGACAATCCACAAGTCGTCCTTCTTATTGTGCTTTGCGACCTCTTCCATGGTGTATTCCTTCTCAGGGATCTTGAACTGGGAGGGATCGCTAGGCTTGGCAGTCTCAGACTTTCCCGCTGGCGTGGCACTGGCCTTGGCTGGCTGCGCCGAGGCGGCAGGCGTGTTCTGACCAGCGGAAATCTGGGCAGACTTGCCCTCGGCACCGGCACCGGTCCACTCAACGGAGATCTTTCCGGGAGTGGATGGGTCGATGTGCAGAGAGATCTGGCCCAGACGCTGCTGAGCAGTTGAAGCACCGCCGGAGAGAACCTTCTTGAAGAGGTACTGGCTGGCGCTGTCACCAGCGACACGGCCGTAGACAACGCAGCCCAACAGAGACGAACCACCGAGACGGTTGGCACCGTGAACACCACCAGCAAGTTCACCGCAGGCGTAGAGACCCTCGAAGGGCTTCTTCTCCGAGTTGAGGACCTCGGCGCGCTCGTTGATTTCAATACCACCCATTGTGAAGTGCAGAACAGGCTCCATCAGAGCGACGTGGAAGGTGTCATCAATGCTGAAGGGCATGTTGTGGAAGAATCTCTTGCCCCATGGGTCCTTCTTCTTGCCCTCGGCAATGGCGTTGTACTCGTCAAAGGTCTTCTTGAGAGCAGCCTCGCCGCAGCCAATCTCCTTGGCCAACTCCTTGCCGGTCATCTTCTTCATCAAGCCACGTCCGGAGTAGTGGCGAGTGTGGAAATCCAGGACGTTGGAGGCCTTGCTGTTAAGAACGAGGCGGATGGGCCACTTGCCCTTCTCCTTCTCCTTCCACATTTGACCGGAAACGTAATCACGGTGGCCCAACTCATCGGAGAATCGCTGACCGTCAGAGTTGAGGAGCAGACCACCCTCACCGCGAAGAGCTGGAACATAGTCAGATCACTGTTTCGAGAACACAGGGGAAAAGTAAAGCGCAACTTACCCTCCGCAGCAAGGAACTTGAACTTGGCGGTGGGATCCTTGGGGTCAACAAGACCTGTGGGGTGAACCTGGACCTTGTCCATATCAATACCATTGGCACCAATCGCCATCAGCATCTTCTGACCATCACCAGTGGCGTGTGTACCGTTGGTGCTGGACAGGTTGAAGGTATCTGGGCGGTGCTTCTTGAGGAGAGATGTCTCTGTGAAATCGGCGGCATATCCACCAGTAGCCAGAATGACAACGCCGTCCGCAGTATGGGTCTCTCCGTTGTACTCGTATGTCACACCAGTCACAAGGTTTCCGGTCTTGTTGATGGAGGTGACGCGGGCCTTCTTCAGAATCTGAACACGATCGGGATCACTCTCGGCAAGCTCCTCCAACCGTTGCATGAGAGCGTAGGTGATGGCCATGCCGGGGAACTTGGCATCATGGCCACGGTGTGTACGGGGTTGGGAGTGTCCTCTGTTGCGCAAGTTAGAAGCAATGCGCTTGGATAGGAAGAGGACGCAGCAATATTGACGAACCCAAGACGGGAGACCAGAGTCAAGTCAAGGTTGAAAACATCTTGTAGCCATTCAACAGCAGCTGCCGACTTGTAGGTAAGGACCTTAATCAACTCTGGGCGAGCCTTGTCTCTGGCGGACTTGAGGGTATCTTCATAGAATTGCTTCACGCTGTCGGCAATACCGAGGTCGACCTGTGTACGGGTGAGGGCACCGTTGATACCGGAGGTAGCCTTAGTGGAGTTGCCACCGAAGAAGCCTTCGCGATGATTAGCCTGGACCTCTTTCTTTGACCATGCGATAGACTATCTTTGTGAGACGGAAGGAGCGAAACATACTCTGCTTATCGAGAACAAGGACATTGCCGCCATTCAAATAGACGGTGTGGGCGGCGCTGAGGCCGGACACTGAGAATCGAGGTAATGGTCAGCAATCGATCTTGGTCCCGAGGATGAAATTGTGGGGGAAGCTCACATCCACCACCGACAACGATTACTCGAGGAGCAGTAGACATGGTTGGTATAGAAACGATCAACACAAAGTACCGGAGGATAAGAGAAGAGGACCAAGTAAGGAAGTGCGGGAGAGTAGTTTCAGAAGCTGGGAAGAAGAAGATAGCAAGATATTATTAAAAAGAAGCAGGGGAAAGGGTGGAGTGAGGGCGACTGGATCCGGGGGAAATGCATTTTCAGAAGCCGACGACGGTTTACTGTACACGTTCTATCGGCCGAGGTTCAACGGGCCCCGTTGCGGGCTCAGGCTCTGCTGCTTGCTCTGTCGATCCACGGACCGAGCCAGAGAACCACCCCAAGTCCAACTTGCTGGATCTCGGCTTGTGTCCCTCCACTCTCACAGACAGGAAGTAGAATGTTCGTTATTTATATGTGAAGAACCAGCAGCAACACTCGTTTCTATATCTTCTACTCCCGTACCTTTGACTGGATTCTTGTATATTCATCTGAATAATGTCTAGGCTACATGGTCCTTGCTTGTCCGGGGTACATAGGCAGTACCCGCTTTCTCCCCGCACCGCAACCAGCACTTACATGTGAAAAGAACGCAGGACAGACTGATAATCTTTTTCTGCTGCTGCGCTACTCTATATAACGATAATTAACACGGGGGATCTAGAGGTGGGCTTAACTGGCGCAGAATCGACTGTATGGGATATGTCTTATGCCAGGGCAGTGACTTTCACATGCTAATAACTCGGTCCTGTAATCCACTTTCGAAGTCATGGACGACATCGAGGGCGTAAAGTCAGCTGCAACGTCATGGCTACAAGGGCAGATTAGGTACTTAACACAGATCAATCCAGTCCAGTTTTATGTCACTGAGATCTAATGCAGCATGGTTATTCGCGCAACTTGATTGAGACTGCAGCTGCATCTGCTTAATACCTCCTATACCACTTACTATGCTCCATCTCGAGTAATACAGACTGACAAGTGCAACCACTGCTCATCGATCTGTATGGAGCAAGCCAGGTGTTCTACCAATTTGCTGAATTATTATAGCCGTCTGTAAAAGTAATTTGAACGCATCATGCCATCCCTGACGACAACCGACTGAAGAATGCGACGGAATAGTTCACCTGTTCGTCGATCAGCCAGTTATGCCTCGGAACAAAACCAGCCAACCATGCAGGTCCCTGCACTACTTCTGAAGAGTGCGATTTCCACAGCGAGACACCAACCTCTTCCAATTCATCATTTTCTCCCCCCCTATGATCCCCAATCCTCATGAATGTTTCCTATGCAGCAGATGCCCTTCAAAATAATTGCCACAGACTGAACTACCGACAAGCTCCTCAGCAATCACAATTCTCCGTCGGCTTTTGATCACGTGCGATCCTCCACTATGACTCATTTGAGGCGTCACAATAAGACTTAAGAATGTGCCTAGATTCTAGTAGAATGAGTGCTCTTCCCATTGATTTCGTCTTGACTACAGAACGGACATGGAAGTTAGTATCCGACAAGAAGATAAATTTCAAGCAGCAATTGCCGAGCACACAGCTCTACCAGATTCGTCCCGTTCCAGAAATCTCAATAGCCGATCTTTGTTCAGTCTCACCGAGCCCATTGTCGGGGTTCAATACAAAACGGTTTCTAGATGAAGTATGTATTAATTTTCTCGCTTGACCTGGCCTTTGAATTTGACTCATATGATTGGTTTTTATTATTAATCGCAAGTAAGTCGAAAACCGCACAAAGAGATTGCTATTAGCTTGTTCCAGAAGCGAAGCATTACTAGTATATATTTAGTCGCACCACACATGAACAGGTAAAACAGCATGCATCATGTGCCCGCCAACGATTTCAGTAAATCAACACACGCATACGTCTGTGCATAATACGTTCAGACATCGCTTAGATCAGACACGTTTCCCTTGGGTGAAACAACTCAATATGAAGAGTCCATGCTCACTGTGCTGGAGTTGAGAGATTTCGATAAGCTCGGCTTATATTGACCCGAAGTCTCAGAGAGTGAAGGTCAAACCAAACAGATCCGGGCTTGCCGATCAGCCAGAACCGAATGCGCTTGGAAATATCGCCCGTCTCTGTCTCGAGATTCTGGAAGAGTGGTGAATCAATGTTCCGATTTATTTGTTAGTGATATGACCCAATCCGACCTGTGGATGCTAGAAGCAAGCTCACTGTCTAGATCAGCCTGCAAATTGTCGGTGTAGGAGGGAAGGAAAGGGCTATGGAGGCTACCCAGTTCAATGTTACTTCTACGACTCATGAATCGGCCGGGACAATCTCCGAAAAGGGAGACATTGACTCTGGAATCTCGTTGTATTATTGGGTAGGCTATTCATTTCTCATCTATCATCATGGAGCTAGCAACTTCTTCATTTTATCAGGATCAATTGTCACCCAGACTAGTGTACCATTTGGGCAGCTGCAAAGTCCTATTGAAGGTCAGAAGAGTCAGTATATCATCGCTCGCATGGGAAAAGGCGCACGAGTGTATGGACGTACCGGAAACTCAGAAGAAATGCTAGCAGCAACCCGCTCAACATCCTCTGTAAGTCCCTGAACACCCGCATCCCACTGTCGTATATGCGCCCCTGTAGCCCCTGACCCAATCGAGTCCGAACCAAAGTATATCACCCCGGCGATCTGATCAATGCTGCCCTTCAGCCGGCCCTGCTCGACCATGCGTGCCGCATATGCCTCCGCTTTCTCGCCACCGGTCATATCTCCGCTTTCCTTCAGCCCCAGAATTGCACCAAGGGCATCGGTGGTAATATTCTCGTACAGCTTACTGGCAGCAACAAGGTTGTGCTCAATAACAGCTTTGTCGAGCACAGTGGTTCCGTCAGCTGTCTGCGCGATTTGGTGAGGTGCTAGCTTCTTCGAAAAAGCAGCAACTTCATCTGGATCAAGGAGCCGATCAAGATATATCTTCTCCAATATGCCGAATTCTTCCACCGATTGCGCCCGATCGTCCTTGTACAAGCGAGCAAGAGTGCGTGAGCGCTGCGGGCCAGCGGGCGCTAGCACCGCGCATCTCATTGCAGCAGAAAGAGCTTGAAGACGATCACTCTCATCAACACCAACTGCCAAACTGACATTGAAGTACTCCTGACTGGCGTCTAGGAAACGCCGTCGGGCATCAAAGATTCGAGCCTGTGACAATTGGAAGTGCAGCTTCAACTCGTGATCTTCAATCTTGCTAGGAAGATTCTTGATTCTGTTCAAAACTCCTTCTGCGCTGGTGGTATCATCGTCTTCCAGGTAGAGTCTCACGATGCGAATCCATAACTGTACTTTGGCAGAGTCCGAGATTAGACGCTGTGAGCTGTCAAGATGAATCCCTTGTAACGCTCGTGCTGCAGCACTATACTCTTCCTGATATTCGTAGGCGTCTGCAAGCAACTCTCGAATCTGCGCATCCTGTTCCTCGACCGATGTGGAGCGGGACTGGAGAAGGGTGACGGCGTGCTGGCCAACTTTGATCTTAGTTTCCGGCGTCAATTTCCGGAGGACGTTGATGAAGGAGTCGAGGAGCGGGCGGGCAGCAACGATACTAATTTCTTCGTTGAGGATCGAGTCGAGATAGTAGATAAGGTCTTGTGAAAGCTCGTGTTCTGATGGCGTTGAAACGATCTCGGAGAGGAGGTTGTTGTAGAGTTGCAGTTTGTTCTGTTGGTTGCTCGATGACTCAATCGCCGCGAGGGCAGAGGTTATCTTCTGCGAAGCCATGGCTGCTGAGGGGATACTGAAGGCTCAGTAGACTTATGCGATTAGTGTGGTATGCCACCGCCTGACACTCCAGACGCGGTGGTTTGATGACCAGAAGTATTGTCTTGGAGCACAGCAGCAGGGCCGACGGTGGTGCTAAGCTCTGCTTATCGATAAGGAACTCCAGCACCTCTGAATGTGGAGAGCCGAAGGGGGCAGTGTCACACAGCGTGAAATTACGAGATCCGAGATTGTCGGGAACAATATTCAGGAAGAAAAGAGATGGATTGAATGAGACAAGATGGTATCTTTAATTGCTGAGCAGAAGGCTTAACTTCCACTGACTGCAATAAGGGTGACATGAAGCGTAATTCACTTTCAAATTTGGCCAATTAATCTGTATCACAGGGTTTTGAAAAGAAGAAATACTTCAAACCACGTAACATTAAATGATAATTGATGATAGGGATCTTTTAAATCTAATTACAGATCCAAAAGCTCAGAAATATGCATCATGGTGCAGTTGTTCTCTGAGAAATCTTGCTGTTTCGCTACCTTTGATGTATTGTATTGTATTGATGACGAATGGTTGAATACGGCGCTACCGGTAGCCTTCGACCCGTCCATGTTAACTTGCGGCGGCAAAAAGAGACAGGACCAGCTTCATCATCGCACCTTTGCTTTGCACAAACTGAAATATTCTCTTATAAATGCAAGGGTTTTAACTGTCATATTGAAGTGCCAAAGGATTTTGAAGAGAGTCATTGCATTTAGCCTCCTTTCCCAAGACTGCGCCATGGCTGCCCATATCAAACAAGATCCGGACGTCATGGCACCTTACATCAAACCCGACCCTGATAGCAAGGAGACATCGCTCGCCGCTATCGAAGAGGAAGACATATACGAAGACGCCGGTGATTTGGACTTCTCAGCTGCTAACCAGGATGTTTGGCTTTCGCGCATACCGAGGTCTCTGTGGGAGCACTGGTCGAAGCTTGATGACGACGAGGAGATACAAATCGGGACGATAAGAATTGAAGGAAGTCTCAATGATCCGAAACGCGTATGACTCGGGTCCTCCTTCATTGGTCTTGTTTCTTGATACTTTGACAGAAGGATGGATCTGACTTGTGTTGACTACAGGTCAGTTTGCGCCTCCTCGAGCGGCCCGACAATCAAGATATCCCAAAGGATTACATCCTTCAGCGCCAGACAGTAACTGCCGAAAACGCGTCCCATCTCGCCCAAAACACCTATATCTTTACGGAAAAGGATCTTCCTGGCAGTGAAAACCGGATGGTGGTCTTCGGGGAAGCACGGTCGGCCTTGTACGAGACGATGAAGCGCGAAGCGCGAAAGAAAGATCGTAAAAAGAAGTGGGAGCCTTACATTCGGAAGACCATTCCAAGTACGTCTCACTTTTCCATGGTTTGGGACGAATAGAAGGCTTACGTGGCGGTAGAGCAAACTGCGATTGTTGGGAAAGCCAACGAGGAGTTCAACTGTCTCCCAGTCGAAAACGAAGAGTACCGACGGATATCAGAAAAGCGAGCTTTAGATGCCCTCAAGCCTAAGCGCGAGACCGTCTTCATTGACAAGATCCCCGGGAAGCTACTTCAAGCGAGGCACGCTCTTCCTGGCACTCAGGGCTCATTTGTGGTGAGTATCCAGAAGTTCTTCGCGCATCATATTACTCTCCTGTTCGATGATTTACTGACGCCATGAAGCAAACAACGACGAAACCAGCAAAGGTTCGCGCCCAAGAGAACAAGACGACCCGTATGCCGCAAAACGAGCTGTTGGATCTTATCTATCAGTGCTTCCGCGAATACAAATATTGGCCATTTAAGACACTCAAAGCGAGGCTCAAACAGCCGGAGGCATATCTCAAGCAGACCTTGGAGATGGTCGCTCACTTGGTCAAGTCTGGTGATTTTGCCATGACGTGGGAACTGAAACCGGAAGCCAAAGAAAGCAGCTACGCGAATGCTTTGGCATACAACGATGCGAAAGCAGAACTCCCTCCAGGCACCGAGTACAATCTCGACGAAGTCTCTGAAGAAGACCCATCAGCGTCTGGTATGGTTACAGACAATGATGACACACAGTTTGAAAACGTGCTCAAGACGGAGGGTCCCATGTAGCATAAGCGCGGGTTATGGCGTTGTTTGGTTTGACTGGGTCGGGCGGTAAAAGAGGAGTTCTGGAGTCATCATCTGCAGTCTATCTACCTCGACGAATTATGTCATCTTTGAATACATTTGGTATCAGTATCATTTCATTTGGCCTTTGGACATGCATAAATTCAAACGAATTTCCTTTTTTGGAAGTGTATCTGAATGTAAGACACTCTATGCAAAGCACGTGACCAGCCCGAGGCAAGTGAATGTCGCCACTTGAGTGTAGCTCGACAGCTTGAATAGCTCTATTTGTTGGCCAACTCCTCCTCTACGAACTTTCTCACACCTCAGCCTAAGGCGCTCACTTTCTGTCTCTGAACAACCGGTTGACTAGAACAGTTCAATATGACAGAAGATCAAGATCTTCTCGCGAAGATCAGTCAGCTGGCTGGTAAGTGATGCGCCGTCTTCCGTTCCTTTCATTAGGTGCTAACGTACCACAGGTCAAATCAATAGGCATAAAAACCAAAACTCTCAGACATCCAACGCATATAGTAGCGACTCTCAGGCAGGCCAATATACATCGCGACATCCTCCACCTCGACCTCATCACCCTGGCTGGGCGCCGTACCGCGGAAGACCGCACGCGCGACGTCCTTTAGCCCCTCACCGCAACCGTACGCTCATTCTGAACAACAATATACCCTCAGCATCTGCCGGTAGCTCTACATCGTCACCTGGCCCGGCAAGCGATCACGATGGTGAATCACGGTCTGCGCCGTCAAATGGCTGGGTTACGAAGCGCGACCGCCACATGCAGCTGATAAACTTAGCCATTTACGATAAAGAAGCTCAGGCGAGAACAAAAGCTATAGAGGAGAGTCGAAAGCTCAAGGCGCAAAAAAGGGCTCAGATTGAAGAAGCAAAAGTTCTGAAATACGCGCAGGGCGCTGGTAGACGGTTTCCTGCTGGTGTGGCTGGTCAGGCTTCTGCTACCACACAACCTGCTGCGGGTTATCAGATCTCTATCAACGATATTCCTTTTCAAATCGCGCGAGGTGGGAGCAAGTTGATTAGACTGTCCAGTGCGACACCCAGACAAGACAACTTAATGCCGAGAACTCGCTCACCTCTGATAGATGATCCAAATACTGCCAACGCTACTCCGAAGAAAGTAACGGTTGCTGGTGTAACATTTGTTCGGAGCAAAAATGGAAACCTTCATCGTCTTGGTGCAGTGACCTCGAAAAGGTGACACTTCTGTCTCTACCGATCTATTATTCGCAACTGACATCCCGCAGGAAACCGACGGCGCTGAAGAAGCGAAACGAGCTTTGCAAACGATTTACTACGACGGGTACCCAGCTCTTCCCCCTAATAGGCTTGCCTCGACTCACTGGCAATGAACTTTCTTCTCTTTTTTTCTCGAGGTTTGTGAATAGATCAGAAACTGACTTACTCTCCTTTCTTTCTGTCTAGGCACCTGCTACAAGGGACCGTCTTGTCTCTATATCCACGATCCGAACAAAGTCGCCATTTGCAAGGAATTTCTCCAGACCGGTAAATGCAGCGCAGGTCTCAGCTGCGATCTCTCCCATGAGCCCTCACCCCACAGATCCCCTGTTTGTATGCATTTCATTAGAGGAAGATGCACCAATCCAGAGTGCCGCTATGCTCACGTCAGAGTGACACCCGGCGCCCCCGTCTGCAGGGATTTTGCAACTCTAGGATACTGTGAAAAGGGGGCGGAATGCGATCAGCGGCACGTTCATGAGTGTCCTGACTACGCCAACACAGGTGTTTGCAACAAGAAGCGCTGCCCTCTGCCCCATGTTGACCGGGCCGGGCAAATCCGGAAAATGGCCGCTAATAAAGCGGAATCCCCAGATGGAGATGATGCTGATCTTTCCAGCGAGGAAGAGGAGTATGACGCGATTGATTCAGATGATGTCGACTCGGACGAGTTCGACGATGATCCGGAAGAGATCATCAACGGAGTTGACAGCGGCGAGCTCTCACAGCAACAGGACTTTGTCCGCTTCTAGGTGTACATGCTCAGTCGTAACTTGCCTCCGCAAAGGACAGCTTGTAATTTGGCTCGTCTGCCCGGACGCCAGACCGAAACAGCGGCCTCTCTGAGGCTTTTGTCTTTGGATCAAGTCCTTGTTCGAAGTTTGACTTGTTATTTGGAATTGCAAAGATAGATACCCCACCTGGCATGCTAGGTTCCAAAAATTTTCTTATTCCCGGCTCTTGACTGTTATTCTTAATCTCTCTTTGTTCTATCACTTTCTATGGATTCTATTATTGGTTGGGTACAGAAGAATACAACAGCTGGACTCAAAGCAGTCCACGCATTGACATGAAGTTTGTGTTGACAATGACAAAATATGGTTATATCTTGATGGAAACCTCTTAAGTTCTACACTGTAAGAAAGACTCATTCCTGCAGTAACAGTACTGATTAGCAGCTGTGTAACCTGAGTATCCGTTTTCACCAAGACCAATGGTATATCAACCTTGTTTATCTGCGGCTCGATTCGTAGAAAGGGATGAGGCATTACAAATTAGGGCCTCGCCTACTGTGTCCATTGGGCTCAAGTCTCGGTACGTTCACTCTCCCATAAGAATTACTTTCGTATAAGGATTGTCTTAGTCCATATCAACAACTTGTGTCCTTGGAGGTCAGGCAATTGTCGAATATTTAGGTAGATTATCGTCCCAACCGCTCCAGGGTCCTATTCTGTAGCCTCGATATGCATTATCTCCCCCTATATCCGGTTGTTCCAACGCTTCGAAAACGCATCAGGCACGATCATGACCCCCCTGATCTCTTTCCCGTTGCGGATTCGACTTAACTATTACACCTCCCTTCTTGCCGTCTACGTGATGCTGTACTGTACAATTTGGCAGCGTGATTCACAAGTTGCAATTCTTGTCTATGTTGTAAGCCTACACCTACTGGGAATCTATCCCCCATTCACTACTCTATACTAGCGCTTTATAGGCATGGATATAAATCTAATCCGTTCCCGTTATAATAGGGCAGCTAAACCACTCTATTATCTTAAATTATGGTATCAAGGTCTGAAAGCCTAAAGGAGGTTCGCATTTACTCGGTAGACTTATCCTTCCAATTCTGATCTGATCCGATTCCTCGTCCTTGGACAAAGGCTGTTGGGTTCCAAGCCAGGATACAAATCCACGTACCTTAAATTTTCTGTGACTGCATGATTTACTAGCTGTAAATTGAGCACTCGCCATTATTGAAGAAAGGTTAAGGGAAAACTCGATCTGATTCCATTGTCCTAGAGTTCGAACCAGAGATATGTAGTGAAGGCCAAATGGCTACGAAGGCGAAAACAGGCCCGTAACGCATGAGCTAGAAAAGCAGAGGTGCCTTACGATAATGTGTGAAGAGCTGAGTAGCTCGCTACTGGAACTCGTATCTCACATGGGCGTATGATCCTCCTACAAATTACTATTGTTGTCTTCAGGCCATTTTGTTGATGTTGTTGCTAGTAACAGCCAGATGGTTCGATAGGTACTGTGATAGAAGCACTTGGACTTCTGAGAACATCTTCCCAGTCCAAAGATCATGGGAAAAACACCCAATCAGATCAACAAACCCTGGCGTGAACGAATGCCGCCTCTGCCTCTGTGCCACTGCTTTATATATAGTACATTATTCATGGATGACTGTCCGTGCTGAGGGGACATCTGACCTGTCTGTGCTTCTGCATCTGCCTTGCTTCCGCTGTGCAGCTCCCTTATACTGTGCAGAGTGTATCGAGTGTCACTGCGTTGCATGTAAGAGCAATACAGCAATGTTTGGTTGGTGGGAGCAATGCAGCAGCTAACAAATCTTGGGATTAAGGCAGAAAAATGAGAGAAGTCGAGGACAAGATCGAGTGACGACTTTGCCCTAGCGGATCAGTGGATCGTTGGGTCATCCAGGCGGGCCGGCCCTTTGACGCTTCCAGGAAAATGTGAGAAGGGAAATGGAAAAGCCAAAAAGAAGGTGAGGAATGGAGATGGAAGACTACTATACTACTGTACCATAATTTCGAGGTTGCGTCCCCGTAGAGTGTGACAAAGCATAGTATTGTCTGTCACCCTCTTGTAGCTCCTTGTACTTAGCTCTTTATGATACTCCGTATGTAGAGTCAGACAAAAGACTAACGTAGTGTGTTACTGTTGATTACGGATCGCTCTCCAAGCTCTGACATCATCTGATGATAGAGTCAAGTAACATTCTCCCGTGGTCACAAGCAGCGTCAACCGAACATTTGAAACATCCGCTAAGTATTTTTTTGGCGGAAGAATGACATGGACGAAGTAGCTGTTTTTCTGTCACACTGTTTCGGGGACTACTGGGTCACACAGGCTAAGCTGATTGTAGGTCATTCCTCGCTTCCAGCGGTCCATCTGATCGCTCTGCGCCTCTTGCTTTCTTTGCTGATCAGTCGTCACGGCTCCCACCATCGTTACCTCCGCTACATATTCACTTTGGTATCACTCGGCTCTTTTCTTAGGGCCAAAGGAGCCCGGACCCTGAGAGCAGATCAGATGGGTCCATGGGAGGGGAGATGGGCGTCAATGCACGGCGCAGGCGCTCTCTTTTTTTGGGCATCATCGGCGGGAGACCATCCCATACTGAGAAGATCCTGTGCCATGAGTCTTGACCCAGAAAGTAAAGAGAGAAAATCCACGAACCCTGATTTGATCACTGCCAAACTGAGATGGGGCTTGATTTTCTTGGTGCCTGAAAGGAGTCAAGTCTGGCCGAAACAGGTCTGGCCAGAGACAAGCGGTGACGGAAGGCCAAACGAGTGCCCAAGATCATCAGGAGCAAGAGGGGAGAACCTCTGGACATGGTTTCCAGTATTGGTCGTACGTATCACGATTATCATCGTGACCGTGCACGTCTTGGATGAAGGATTGGTGGAGAAGGAGAGAAAAAAGGTCAGCAGTTGGATCATGAGTCCCTGCGACGGGGGAGGAAGATTCAGGATATGGGACGATAGGCTCTCGGGAGACCCACGAGGGAAGACCCGTGGTTACAGCCCGTCACTAAGGATGTATGACACTCTGATAGATTGTATATCTCTATCTGGTTCGGGCAAGTAGATACAGATTCATGTGTTTCCATAAAGATTTGGAACAGAAACACTCGGAACCGAGACAGAGTCTGCAAAAGCAAAAACCCCAACGGTGGGGGATTTGCCTAAGATCGGTGGGTTGGACTCTCGCTCCTTGAAACTGCGTTTCCTCTCTCTGATCGTGATCATCACTGTCCTCTCGGGTCAACAAAGTAGATAGGAAAAGGCGTAAATAGAACGACAGTCGGTTGGAAGAAGATTCCAAGATACTGTCCTGTATTCAGTGTACAGTACCTAAACTGTGTGATCCTTCTCTTCTCTCAGACCCTTAAGCTGCAAGTCTGCCCAAAAAATTCAACGAAGCATCCAATCGCTAAACTCGGGGATAATGAGAAATCTCGCCTCATCTTTCCAAGGTTTCTAAGTTCCTGTAGACCGCCGAGCCCCTTGGGAAATTAAAAAAATAATATTATCAGAAAAACCCGGAAAATTTTCAGCGAAGGAAAAGGGTTGCGATTTGATTCCACTCGGATTTGCTTTCTCTGTAGTCCGCATACAGTATTGCTCTATCTTCCAACCAAACCATCGCTGGTGACCGCTTTCTCTCAGTCGCTGGTGGGTTCTGAGGATGATGTTAGGTGCATACGTACTCCTGTCGATGGTTTGACCTACTAATCTTATTATCGTTTGTCTTCTTCGCTTTGGGGGTGTTTATAGAAGGAGTCTCCCTGTAGTAGACCTGACCAGATATATGGCTTACCCCATATCCAACTTTCTTGAATGGTACACAGCATTTAGGACTCCAGAGCTCTTCTTTGATTCTGGTTTCCATCTTAACTGATTCTCTTTCCCATCGATTTCCTTCATCATACGCATCACTGTTTCTCTCGCCCTCCTATTCTTCTGCTCATATCCAACTCTGAATCTCATCTCGCTACCTTCTTCTTTACCAACCCCACCCACCCCGCACCTGATTCTCTACACCGCCTCTTGCTCAGTGGGCTTCCTGTCTGCGCGACTCTATCATCTCGGAATTCTGCTTCTTCCTTGGTCTGAATCTTATCCGATCGCAGAATGGCGCGGTACTCTCAACCGCCTTTTGACCTCTACCAACAATCTCCTTCTTCCCTAGACCCCATACGTGCGTTCTCAGAAGACGACGAGATGAGCGTGCTGGACGACAAGATCCTCGAATCGACATCACCAGAGATCTCATCATTAGCCGATCGCAGGACTTCATATGACCATGCGACAGATGCTTGCACGCATCAAGATTCCGTGTGGTCCGACTTTTCGCAACCCGTTTCCAGCACTCAGTCCCGACAGAACTCCCAAGTTGGGCATCACATGTTTGGGTCCTCCGGCAATCCAGCCTTCATGCGAGTTGATGCTCCTCATGCTCCCTCTGCTTACGGCCATGCGTCTTGGTCCCTGTCTCGGGATTCTGAATCATGTACGCCAACGGCAATCTACGAGCAGTTTCCCTCTGAGTACGAGAATGGATCCACTGGTCCGTTCTCCGGCGGAGCCGTCGGCCCCGTGAATGCGATCAATATCAGTCAAATGTCGTACCCTCCAGAGCTGTCGTATGCTCCTCCAGGTGCTGTCGCCATGTCGCCCCAGTCGAGCCAGGGCTGGATGCCGGCATCGACAGACAGGCCAGACGCTATCGCTCCCCCGACAAAGAGCCCGACCTATCGCAACGATTCACCCTTGAGTATGCGACGGGACGGAATTCGAAAGAAGAACGCTCGTTTCGAGATTCCTGCCGAGAGAACGCTGAGCAACATCGATCAGTTGATCAGTCAATCGACAAACGAGGAAGAGATCAAGGAGTTGAAACAGCAAAAGAGGCTCTTGAGAAATCGACAAGCTGCGTGAGTATCCTTCTAATTTTTACAGTTTCTTTAATTCAACGTAATGCTGACATTTGGCCACTAGGCTTGATTCACGTCAACGGAAGAAACTTCACACGGAGAAGCTGGAGGAGGAGAAGAAGCAGTATACCCAGCTCATCAGCGAGCTCGAGGAGGCCCTGCAGAATATGAAGATGCGAGAAGCGGAACTGCTTCGTGAGAAGAGCGAGTGGTTGAATGCTCAACAGCAGATCAATCAGTATATTGAGGGTCTGCACATGGAGAAGGATGAGCTGATCCGTGTTCACACTTTGGAGACGGCCGAGCTGCGTAAGAAGAACAACATTCTCAAGGAGACCGTGGAGAAGCTGGAGAGACAGACAAAGGCCCCCACTACATCCACTTTCCCCAACGACTTCTCGGACTTTGAGAATTTGACGATGGACAGCAGCTCATGGGAAGATTTTACAATGGTCAACGGTCTCTCCCTGGAAGCAGAACCGATGCCTGCCTCTCACGCGCATTCGTCTTCCTTGGTTGTGTCCGCGAATAACAAGTCTGCCGAGAAGTCTTCAAGCACGACGGACTATCCTTTTAGCTGGAACGCTTTCTACATGTGTCTTTTGTTCGGTGCATTCATCGCATCTAACAGCAGTTCTCTTCCTTCTCGTTCCATCCCACAGCTCTCCGAAGAGTACCGCGCGGAGTCGGCCAACGTTCTGAAGGCTGTGCTCGCATCAGCTCCGCCAGAATTGGCCCAGTCATCGAATCAGCCGGCCATATCTGCTTCTGCTGCTGCTGCTGCTCCTCCGCTGCCAACCACCATTAGTGGTGCAGAGATGGCGCAGATGACCGGCGGTGTGGGTGTTACGTCGCCTCTGGATGAACTTCACAACACTCTCGCCATGCCGAGTAAGGAGCAAGAACAGGAACAAGCCTTCGCCCTCACCGCCGAGCAATACAACTCCCTGACCACTTTTGTGGATGACAATGTCGGCTTCAAGCCTCAGCAGCCTTCGAATTTGCAGCAAGCATTGGCGAATATGCGAAATAGCATGCCACACCAGAGAATGCAGAATAGAGCCACCTCGGATGTCTACTCCAGATCGCTCATGTGGGATCGTGTCCCAGAAAAAGTCATCCGCGATTTTAGACGGATGGTTCAGGAGTACGGCGCAGTCCCTGTCAAAGAAGAGGACAATGCCGGCTTCAATCGGAGCTGAATGATTCATTCGATCGTACACAACCGGCAGCTTCAAATACTCTTGTTCACCAATATTACCACCTGCTCTCCTTCACGAAGGAATTCGTGACATTCGCATCCATATATCTTGGATTCCAACGGAACTTGAACCGACAGTTGTTATGGCATCAGTCTTGGCCATTACGATTTCACGATCTTCCCTTCCGCATCCAAATCATATATGCAGCATTATATACGTACAGGCGTTCAATCTTACCGCCAGCGATGGCCGAACCTAGCTTTATACATGCCTAGACAGCTACCACTTTTAACTCCTCTCTACTTTCCCCAGCAGTCTGTCTCAAATTAGCGAACTGGTCTTATTAGTCGAACGCATGCTTCGGATTATCGGCGCACATTTTTTTCATTGTCTGTGTTCATTGGTTAGGTTCAGGGATGATACGAATGACAGAACGGCCGCACAGTGTATACTTCTCTCTTGCCTTTCTCTTTTCATGGGGGTCATGATTCAGCAGGAAATCGAGTTTGCGACTCGATTGTTTTGCACACAGACCCACGGAACGGGCTTTGCTCTTGATTGAGAGCAGAAGTTACAATTTTTCATGTGACAATTTGTTTTCCTAGGTTTACCTCTTTTCTTTTGTCATATTGTTTGTCAATCTCATTTGGTGAATTGGGCCAGGGAGGCGGCAATACTGTTACGAATCTTTTGACATGATATGATGACATGATATGACTTGTTTGAAAGTGTTTGCTTGTTGATGTCTTCTCATCTGTTGCATTTCCCCACGACTTTAATGATTTTGCACATCCAAACTGTCACTACTGAACTCGAGTCCCTCTTCAAGGGTCACTCGCGAACTCCGAAGGGCGGTGTTTGGCCCAGGCACGACAACATACACCACCACCTTGGAGACTCTGATCCTTCTTTGACTTTCCTATGTCACATGTCGGTTTCTCTATCGTCCATCTTCCTCTCATAGGACTGATGTTGGAAGTCCTAGGTCAGTCTTTGGAAGCTTCGGATTTTCCTTTGTCTTTCTCCGCTTCAAGGAGAGTGTAGCCATTATGACTGACGATTATGAATACCCAAGTCTCAATCTTTATACCTTTCATTGTACATATTTGTGCCAGACTACTTAACCTGCGAACTTGGAACGGCCAAATTACCTCTTGTTCCTCTTATTTCTTTATTGGAGTGTATTCTTTAGAGCTCTCTCTACATTAGGTGCAAGTCCACGACTTCAAAAGAATAAACTCAGTAAAGCAAGACAAAATCCACTCTGAATTGTGTTAAGACATTTAGGAAAAGAAACCTCTTGCATACTTTCTATCCACGTATTAATACAGTCTCTTGTCCTCTCTTACCTTGGTACGTCCAGTACCTAATAATAATAATACCTTACGTTTCTAATTCACTCTAGGATACTAAGCAAGCCTTACTCAAATAGATAAAATAAGGGAAAACAATACAATGATCAGTAAGTACATCTCTCATAATATGCATCATCATCATCATCATTGATGTGAAAAATACATGGCTCAGCTGCTCAGCTGCTCAGCAACCTACAATCACAATATGGACAAGGTATCAATGTACAATACCATGTAAGATATCCAAGAAGAATGACAAAGATGAGGCTGTGTTGGGCTGTAAAGGCGTCCCATTACCCTATCCAAAAATACCCACCATCGAGATCCAGGCCAGCCTGGTCTGCGCGATGGTATGTAATGATGTGGTCCAAAGACGAGATTCAGATCCCAGGATCACAGGATCTCCAGTCCCAGAAGATAAGCCCTGCACGAGGGAGGGAGGGAGACGGAAATAACCTTGCTCTAAACCCTCCAGACTTCAGCCCAATCCTAGGCTGTCAGAGGGGAAGCTTCTACCGGGGACGGTATAAGCGTTGCCTGTCTGGCGGCCAATAGATTCTCGACGCTATAAGCTCTTTCATCTCGTGATATTTCAGAGTGCCGCGCTATGAGCAGAAAGTATGGTCCCGTGGGGTGTGCGGAGAAGAGTGGTTGAGGCAGGATTACAGACGGCGCGAGTGGGAAGTATTGGCCGGATAAATGGATTGGATATGCTGCAATGCCCAAGTCATCTCGATTCACTTAGGGTTGTATTTGTCTTTCCAGATCCTGTACAAGCCGATAGTCAGCAACTAACTCCTTGTGAATAATATTTTGCTTGCGACGGGTCAGCCATATGATGGAATGAGGGGTTCGCAATCCGCAACGATCCCTCGAGAGCCTATCGATTCGGCCCGCTCCACGGATTCCGAAACGCCATTTTCTGCGCCGCGATGCGCACGGCACAAGCCCATCAACCAGCAGAATTCGCTGGACGGCCACAATCTCATCACAGCCACGCAACAGGCACCAGAGAAATTCAAATTCGAGAACTGTCTGTCTTGGTCGGGGAAGATGAGAATCAGACGTACCAAGAATTTCCTACAAGTTTATTTCCGTGTTCTTCAGCCAGTCGATAGTATTTGGCCGCCATATACTAAACGAAGTTTGAATTAGCACAACGAATCATTTCATGTATCGACAAGTCCCAACGAAGTGCCAGAAGTGATGCGAGATCGCAAGGAAGCATTGGTGCCTGAGCCTAAGGGCCACTGTGAACTGGGAAGTTGAAGATCTGGATGACAGCGCCCGAGGGCTTTCCTGGAACAGTACCAGAATGTATGGTCGAGTGATTCGAAGCACAGAACAGGACATCTCGAAAACCTACCTTGTCCTTCTTCCCACCGAAACCCTCTAGATAGCACCATGCGGCTTCATTCATCGCATCCGTATCGCCTAGATTCGCCGCCGTCTCGTAGTACTGTCGGGCAGCCACAGGGTCCTTTGCTACACCCCAACCGTTGCGAAAGCAATTGGCTAGCTCAAAGATGGCAAGAACGAGCTCTCCTTTAGCAGCTCCGCCCTTTTTGATCCCGGCGCGTAAAGCTTCAGACTCGACTGAAGCAGAGTTTGACGCGGCAGCCGAAAGATAGGTCACTGCTTGTTCTTCGTCTTTGGTGCATCCCCAGCCATGTCTGGAATCAAAATTGTCAGCAAGAGCTTGTTCCAAGAACGCTGAGATGGCAAAAAGTCGAAATAGCTGATCAGCCATCAAGAAACAAAAAGGATCCTCACCTCAGGGCAAGACCGTAAAGCACCTGGCCTAGCGCATTATTGGCACCGTTCGGGTCTGCCAGTTGAGCGAACATCTGAGTTGATTTCTCGAGCTCTACCAGCAGGAAGGAAGACATGTTAGCCATCACCCTCTTAATTATTCACGGCAACTAGGACGTTTTGTTCGGTGCTGCCTTTCACTCACCTCCGACCTCATGAAGTCGGATAGCCTCTTGTATGTTGACCTACGCTCTCTGTCAGACTAAACGATACCAACAAACCGCTTGCCGGCTATGCGGTTACTCACATCTCCCTGGGGATCATTAATCCGACTATGACTCGAACTCCTTGATCGCGGCGACTGTCCGGCTTCCAGCCCCAAGTTACCCAAAGACGAACTCGGCGACACAACCGGTGACGACGCAAACTGCGGATTCCCCTGCACCAGTACCGTTGCGCGCTTCTCCCATTGCGCCTCCCTCTCCTGCTCATCCACGTTATCGTAATCGATCTGCGGAAGATCCGAAGGAATATTCACGGAGGTAGAACTCGAGCTTCGCGAATTGCGATGGAGCAAATGCGACAGTCGTCTTTCGCCTCGAGGAGGGCGAGCGGGCGAAGTTGGCGATGATGCATCGGACGTTGAGCGCGATGAACGATGGAATAAATGTGGTCCTTTGCGAGAAGGGGAGATAGAGAGGCGTGGTAGCTTGGATTGAGGGTTTTCATTGTTGCTGTAACTTCCATTGTCGTCGTTACTGTCATCCTCGTAGACCGGCGGCGAGATTACTTCTTGAGACGTTGTGTCGGAGCGGACGAATCTGATTTCTGGAACGGGGCTCACAGGCGCAGGAGGGACATGGGTCGCATGATGACTGCTGATATCGTCTATCTTTTCTTTCTTGTGGAGGAAATCTCGTAGAGGCATCTTGGTGATTGGATTGCGGGACCTATGTCTTGCGGAGTGGATCCGATGGAGTGCACAGAGCAATGGTTCAATGAATCAAAATCTGGCGAAATCTTGAAGATATCCAAACGCGGAACGATAATGAAATGTAAATAAAGAATTCAATAGAGAAGATTCTCAAAGGTTTAATAGAAATATTGCCAAATATTCTGACTACTGGCGCCAGGCGTAACCGTAAGTGCTGTGCCGTGGCTGTGTCGAGGATGGAACTGAACGGAGTCCCTGACTCCATGCACATTCCATGGTTCACAGAGACAGTGCCAGAGCTGCAATTATTCAGGATCAATCATTGCTCGGGATGGTAACTCGAATGCGGAGGATATCCAACATTGACTCAAGTCTTGCAAATACTGCTTTGCTGCGTTGTCGTTCCTGGAGGAGATGCAGATCAGCCAGTTCTGCATCATCTCCGATGCTTAGATTCCGCGGTGGCTAGGTACACAATAGAAACGACATTGAGATAAACTCTGGATAGTCTTCTGTGAAGGGATTACTGATGATGCTGGTGGAGTTCTATTTGAATTGAAAGGTCCAATCCAGATTACTGTCGCCGATCACTGTGAACTTCGCGCGGTAAAACGAAATAGAAAGCTGTGTTATATACCCTGGGGTACCTTAACCAGAGTCAAGGTGGCACAATTGTGAGACAAGCCACACTTTCTCATGTTACCAGAGACATACAGATGATGTCAATGAGCGATAGATTCGCCGGATCCAGAATATCGTAATTGAATTCAAAAGAGAAACTCAGAGTCTGTTATAGTGAAAATGGTATTGTAACTGTCTAAATTGTGTGACAAAGCAAAGTTTTGTACATGACGCTGATGGCGGGGTTAGTCATACAGAGTCCATTACTGGGCCTTGGACGCCATGATGCCTAGAATCGACGGTTAGCCTCTGAAAGACATCAAATTCTCGAGTTCGACTTACGTTCAACATCTGCAACGCTCTGCTGAAGGATCTGCTGAAGAACCTTGGGGTTTTCGAGCTCCTTCTGGATCTTGCCAATGACGGTCTCAGCAAGCTCCTTCTGCTGGCGCTGCTTGACCTGACCCTCGTAGCGCACCCACGACTCAAGGACCGACTTAGCCTCAGCGGCAAGGGCGGTGCGCTGCTCGAGCTCGTAAGCCTGAGCCTCGAGCTTGGCGGTTTCCTTAATCGAACAATCAGCGAAAACGCGTCTGTTAAACCGTCGAGTGTCACCCAATTCCTACCTTGGAAACCTCGAAGAGCTGCTTGGTAATCTCGACAACGCCAGACAGCTCCTTGACGTTCTCGATGCGCTGCTTAACGGCATTGGTGTGGTCGGCACGGGCAGCGTTCAAGATGTCCTTGTGCTTCTGGACCTGGCTCTCGGCCCACTCCTTGTACATGGGACCACCATACTTGGCAACGGCGGTGAAAACGCTGAGCAGACAGAAAGCAACGACGGTTTCCTCGTTGAAGACGTAGAGCTCGTTGCTGATGGCGGCAATGGAAAGACCCGCAGCGGCGGAGAGGACGGCGGTCTTGGAAACAAGGGAGTTTCCAGGAAGAGAGTCAAGGATCGACTGAGCCTTCTTCTTGGGGTCCTCAGCGGGGACGTTGGAGGCCGAACGAGACGCGGTCAAGTTGGCAGTGATAGCAGCGACGTTGCGTGTGGGAAGAGCCGGGCGCAGCCGGGTTGCGCCTGAAATGGGTCAGCAATTACACAGACGAATCAATTAAATCATAGCTCATTCCATCGGACATACCAATGGCGCTCTTAGCCAAACGCGAAGCCATTGCAGCGGTTGTAAGACCTTGATTTCGATGATGGGTTGAACGGAACTGATGAGGATGAGGTCGGGATGGCGCTTTGGGTGGTGCAGAAGACGCTAGCCCCAAACGGTATGGTCCGCCAGTTGCTCGGAAAAAAACGCAGCCGAGAAATATCCAAAAAAACTAATGGAAGAAGTTGAAGTAGATACGATCAGTACGACTCTTCTAGTTCTCTTTTTCGGTCTGGATTTCTCGCAAGACAGTTATTGTATGCAATATGCCGGTACCTACGGACGGAGCTATAAGCTCCTCGAAAAAGAGAAAGAGTCTCAAAGACAGCGGTGTCCCATCCTCGAAACGTCGAGCAGTTGCGGAAGACCAGACGGAAGATTCGATGGCCCAAATTCAGCTGCTGGAGGATCAGATTTCTGAGTCGCGGAAATACTACAATAACATTGCGACATTGATCTCAATGCTCAATGCTGGAGACTCACAAGCAAAGCCTAATCTCGCTGTGGCAGTATCTCTATGCAGAGTCTTCTGCAGATTGATTGCTGGCGGAAACCTCACAGAGACCAGTCGAGCAGCAGAAAATGAGAAAATTATTGTGGCTTGGCTGAAAGAACGCTGCCAGGAGTATCAGAAGGCTTTGCTGGCTATGATCCGCGAAGCCGACGCTTCATCTCAGGTCCGTATACCTATGGATGCGTCTCGTGCCCTGCATGTGTGCTGATTGAACTTAGATTACTGGCTTGACTTTGTGCATGCGCCTAAT
The DNA here is from genome assembly GCA_000787455.1 of Evansstolkia leycettana. Taxonomy (NCBI): domain Eukaryota; kingdom Fungi; phylum Ascomycota; class Eurotiomycetes; order Eurotiales; family Aspergillaceae; genus Evansstolkia; species Evansstolkia leycettana. Next base: position 94,996 of record JSYV01000757.1, on the reverse strand, counting down.
CAACGAACGTGCTACACATATTCCTGGAGCCGATAGCCAGGTTTGGTCCTCGGGCTTATTTAAGGGCGTTGTTGAAGCCGTTGTGGAGGCTCAAGACGGGCAAGCCTTGCAGTCTGAATTCCTTGATAAATTCGTCAAGGCCTATGATGATGTTCGCTACTATACCTTCTTGCAGATCTCGTGTGTCTGCCCTTTTGTCATCAAAATTATGATAATATCGATACTAACGTTGGTGTAGTGAATACGCAGCAACGCCCAAGAACCCCGAAACCCTTGAAATCCTTATTTCTATGCTTTCGCAATGCGACTCCGCACCTTCGCCCGAACACCAATTCGAAAGTTTCTACACAAAAGCCGAAACGAAGAACAAGAAGTTGTTGTCGGTGAACTCTCACAAGAAACGTGCGCAGGAGGCATGGCTTGCAATTCTCCGAAACGATCTCTCTCAATCTCAGCGCAAAGCTCTATTACGCATTATGTCGCACACCATTGAGCCTTGGTTCAACAGACCAGAACTTCTTATGGACTTCTTGACAGACTCATACAATGTCGGAGGCGCAACATCTCTTCTCGCTCTCTCGGGTCTTTTCTACCTGATTCGGGAAAAGAACCTGGATTATCCACAATTCTACACTAAACTGTATTCTCTGCTGGATGCAGACCTCCTGCACTCCAAGCACCGTTCCCGGTTTTTCCGTTTGATGAACACTTTCCTCGCGTCAACCCACCTTCCAGCCACCCTCGTCGCCAGCTTCATCAAGCGTCTTTCCCGCCTGGCGCTCAACGCGCCCCCAACAGCTATCGTGGCCATTGTTCCCTTCATCTACAACCTTCTCAAGAATCACCCAACATGCACCTTCATGATCCACAGAGTCATCCGTGACGAAGAATTCAAGGCAGAATTGGAAGCAGAGGGAATGGACGACCCGTTCGACCCGGACGAGCCGGACCCGACACTTACAGATGCCATCGAGAGCAGTCTGTGGGAGATCGAGACATTGCAATCCCACTATCATCCCAATGTGGCCGCTATCGCCCGAATTATTTCCGAACAGTTCACGAAGCAAGCGTACAATTTGGAAGATTTCCTTGATTATACGTACCAGGGCATGTTGCAAGCGGAGCTTGGGACAGAGGAGAAGCCCATGAAGAAAACTCCGGTTGTGGAGTATCAGATACCTAAGCGTATCTTTACTGATCGGGGTTTGGAAGAGGATGGTGGAATTGACGTGGCTCCTGGCAGTCTCCTTCGACAGCTATGGGACTTCTCCTAGGGCGTTTGTTCTTGTATGTTGTTTGGAAGTCAGGTAGATAAAATTCACGAAGCACATAACGTTTTTCAAATTCGTCTGACTGATCAAGTGGTTTTCGGCGTGTTCAGACTAAGACAAGAAATCTCTGACCAACGCATTAAGACATCTGCTGGCGGTAAATGAGTGACAACCAACTAGACTATAGCACGTCTGACGTCTCAGACACCCGTGCAAGAATGGCAATACCCTGAATATACTGAAACCAAAACAGTCAATGTCACGTCAATGTCACCAATTATCCGTCACGTTACTCTCCCTCGAACGCCATCTTCTCCGATCACCATTCTCGTCAGGTCCATTGATCCAGGCTTGTGCGTCTTCCAAGTAGCCCCTTGAGTTATACCGCGGTAAGGCATTGTCTAAGGGAGGCCAAGTGCCAGCAACCCGTCTTTGCTCTTGATGGCGAGACCGTACGCTTCTCGTTGTCCGATCCACTCTTTGAGGTCCATATAGCGGGATCTGACGGTGATGCAAAGACGTCCGCAAAGTCTGATCCAATTGTTGGAGTATTCGATCTTGCATGATTCGAAATTGTGGTGTCATTTGGCCATGATACATGGCCGGCATTGTCGGCAAGATCATCGCACCCTGGTCGACTGTTTGGCGCAATATTTGCTCCAGCGGCATTCGATCTCTCGCCTCAGCCACTTCATCTCCCGGGTGATAATCGCAATTATCATCCAAAGCGAAGACTGCCCGCTTCATCTCTCTGAAAAGTTCCTCGGTGACCGTCAACGGAATAGCCTCGATGTGCGCCCTCGTTTTGTTCACGAAATACTGTGCCTTCTCGCGTCTCTGATGGCGATGAACACCCACTTCCGTCTCCATCTGCTCGAGCAGTTTGGCGATTTGTGTCTCGTTCGTGGCTTGCTTTACGGCCTCTTCGGTCCTGTTTGCAAGTTTGTGCAACTCGTTTGCGACGCTGCGGAAGAGTAGATCGACCTGTTTCCTTCCGGACGAGATGCGCTCATTCAAGAGCTGCAGGAGGTTGTGATCGTACAGCTTTCCCCAGAATTCAAGCCACCAGCCGAATCCTTCTCGTGATTTCCGCATACGATGCACCTCGAACGCTGCGATGGCTGTCCGGCACATCGAGATCGTATGCTTCGCGTCGATCTGGGCGTGCAGGAGATCTATTGAAGAGGTGCATACTGATGCAGATCTCGAGAGGCGGGATCTTTCACCATGATTCTTGGGTTCTTCGTTTGAAGCGTAGAACCGTGGTGGACTTTTCCCTGTTGTTGCAGGAGGCGGTTCCGTGTCTGCTGGATTGGTTGGTGACGGACGAGGTTTGACGAGCTCTGGAGGAACAGTCGACAGTCTCTGCATGGTCCCTCTGAATAGAATAAACGAAAGGATAGCTATCGCAATGAAGCCAAGAAACGAGAGTGATGCGTGTATTGCTGACAATGTGTTTTAAACAAGCGAATGAATCATGTATATAGCGAAAGTTTTCAGCGAGTGAAGATGTATGTTAGTGATAGAGATACGCGGTAGTCTGAGGTGCAATGGTGAAAGTTACGGATATTCTGAATCTCAGGGTTCCATTTTGAGATCGAAATGGTTGGAGGCCATTGATCCTTCATCTTTGAAGGAAGATGGCGACTCTCGGAAAGAGCGAAGATGCTGTCTGATATCGAAAGAAAGTTCGATGAACGTGCTTATCTCGAGAGCAGCCATGCATTTGGGATGAGTATTGCATGTGTACTAGTGGAAACGGAGTTTCAAGTTGTTGAAAGGTCTTTTCGTTGGTTGTATTGAATGGCAGACTGTACTCCATTTCCGCATCTGGCTATCTTGAAGCAATTCCCGCGAGACGAATACCTAGCATCTTGCAGGTCATGATATAAACGGCACTTACTCATTGCAGGATGCCATTTCGTAAATTGAACCTCTTAAATGACGGTATCGTGTATCATTCCGATGAAATTCAAGGAAATTTAGCTCATTATCCATTATTGGATCTAGAGCTCGACATTCGACGTAAGGCATACACCACGCTGCGAAAGTGAAATAGGACTCTGGGGAGATCGTCTCCTCAGCAAAAATCACCAGAATAATTTACTCGGCGTTTGACAGTGAGAAAGAGCGAGATTGTCATTCTGGAGTATTTTCTCAGCTACTGCGAGCTGACTCCTGTGTTTGTCTCACTTCCCTTGCAGCGCGGAGGTCCACAACATGAGTCGCAGGTATGGACCCAAAGTGTCATACGTACTCTCAGGAGAAGAGCTTCAAGAGGTTTATAAGGCAGTTGATGAGCTAAAAGCCAAGGAGGTCAGGCGAGAAGCATTCTCCATGCGAATATTCCAGCTGAACTGGGATGGGCAACCCCCTTCCATCAAGGGGTGCTTTGATTTAACACCCTCATCGGAAGCCTTCGCTGATAATGAATCCAGGAGCGCCAGCCCACACCTAGGATGGCTGTCTGCTGGTTTGTTGATGGCTTTGTAACATTGATCAGCTTTGATGACAGTCCTCTATCACAAATTTCTCCCAATAACCCATAGTTCGATTTCTGCATGGTAACCACAAGCTTTCAGAAAACGACTTTGATCAGCCAGCCGCACAATTCACAAGAATTGAGGGCACCCTTGGATACATTCTCCGCAATTTCTAAGACATTCCCCATTTACATGCTGCTCCGGTAAACAGATAAGCTTGAAATGCAGTTGACGTGCCCCTTTTGCCTTTCAAGGTTTGGCAGCGATACGTTCTGTCCAAGGTATTCGATAGCATGCTCAGGTACACATTCTCCGACGGGCCAGAGCAAGCAACATGGAGTCGATCATTTGTTGTGCCAAACCCATAAGAGAGCTTTCTCTGCTATTTCTCGGTGACCCCGGAATCAGCTCCTTTGACCTAGGGTCGCCGTCTTTCTGAGAATTTGTTGAATTATCGTGATTCTACTGCCCACTCGGACATACAGACGTCGCTGCTCTGGCCATTCCCTTTCGTTTGATATCGCCGTCCTCTGATACACGGCTTTGGCAGTAACTTTGTCACCCTTCTTACTCAATCGCATCAAGGAAAGTTATTGGAAGTATCGAAATGCATCTCGTCAGGTCTTTGCTTGCCGCGTCAGCTTTCATCTCGCTGGCTGTTGCACAGTTGAAGATACAGTTCACTGAATGGCCTTCCAGTATCAAGGCTGGCCAGCCTGTCACCTTGAAATGGATCGGCGGGACCGATGCTGTATGTCTTCATAGCAATCAATCAGCATTTGCATGGCCATGCTAATCGTGCGTACCTGCAGCCGGTGACGATAACTCTGCGCAAAGGTCCCCCAAAAGACCTAAAGGATGTCAAAGTCCTGGCCACAGACGGCCAGGGCGGCTCCTTTACATTCGTGCCTGACGCGAATCTCGCCGACGGCTCAGACTATGCTTTCGAAATTTCTCAGGGCGGAACTGTCAATTATTCTGGGCAGATCAAACTTACAGACGGAACCAACAACCCAGTAACACCTGCGCAGGGGACTGAAACTGCCTCGGTGACTGGGGCTACTCCTGCCACTGGAACTGGAACTGCGGGTGCATCCCGTACTTCTGATGCAAACACAGCTCCAACGGAGCACTATGCTCAGTCTCAAACAGCGGCCACAGACCCTGCTGCCACTGCTCCAGTCAGTCACATCAATCAGGCCACCGCCATCAATGCAGACTCCGAGAACACCAAGCCTGCTCTCGTGGCGCAGACGATCGTCTCAGGTACCATTTCCGTCTCGACAAGCACTCCGAGTCCAATTGCCACGTCGACTCTCTTTGGACAGTCGACAGCGACTGTATCTTCTGGTGCTATCTCAAAGGCAACCCAGACTGGCAGTGCCTCCACCCTGGACCAGTCTCCCCATTGGCTTCTGGGTGCCGTGGGCCTCCTTGCCTACCTGGGATTCTAGGGCACAAGAACATCAATAAAAGAAGTTTCGAGCCTCCGCAATGCCCCTGTTCATGAGGTTTCCTCAAACCGGGTGAGTGTGGACAACAGTCATCTGACGACCTAAAATCCTGTCGAGCTGTTTCCTAGTCTTACGTATATAATAAGAAGCCATGGATTCTGTATATGAGCTTGCCAACAACCGAAGAACAATCAGGAGAGCTGTTGCAGGGGTTTCTACCTCTGGTAAATTGTCATGCTGGCTCGTAGTAGAGTACACCTGAGGAGCAATCTTTGCTGTTCTAAGTTGATATTCTTCCGTCGATTATTTGGGATGAATCACAGCCAGATACGAGCTTCCCTAAGAGTTATCATGCATGCATTTGACTGTGATCGAACTCGGTAGAAACGAGGTTGAAGAAGAAGATAGATAGATGGCTAAAGAGTCCTTCCGTAGTGCCCGCCGTTAGCGTTCCGACGCCATGGAGTGTTCCTGGGAGTTTCCACAAAGCAAAGGGGTTTGTTCGCTGACATCAAGCTTGGTTCGTTCCATCTCACATCAACACACTCACTCTATATACTATCGATCTCTTTCTCTTCTATATACAAACTTATCTTGCATATTTTGTGCTTCATTTTCTCTGATGCATTTATATACTGTTTATTAGTCTTTGCTTTCTTCTCAGAACGCTGCATGTATGCACATGCATTGACTGTCAGTGTGACTGTCAGCGTACAAGATACATTAAAGATAGAATAACAGCTTTTTGTGTTGTTATACCACGCAATGAGGAAGTCTCGGCGATGAATCAACGACAGAACATCTGCGCGTCTTATGCAACTGAGGCTTGATCCCTCCACCGGTACGTCTTTTTTCGTCTTGTCCTGCATGTGTTCCAGACCTGTCAACTTCCACTTTACCGCCCTTTCTCCTTTCACTCTGCCTGCCCAAGAGTCTTGCAGCTTCTTCGGAGTCAGACACAGCGCGGCAAGAAAAAGTCGATGGCAGCAGGAGCTTGCTTTGCGAGACGTGTGTTGTGTCTCTGAGCTCCTCGCCGCCGTCGCGACCGTCCGCTTGGCTGCATTACAGACCCGCCGTTCGAACCTCTCTACGTCTTTGCGATCTACCGTTTTGTGCTCCGATTTCCGTTCCCGGCATGGTCCGCTTTAGATGGTCCAAGAAAAAGGCGATGAAAGAAGAACCTGTGTTTGCTGACTCGGAGGTCGTTGCTCCGCGCATAGTAGACGTTCCCCGACTTAGTTTACCTTATGTGGAATCTGGTTTGAACATGCCAGAATACAGCGGCATTCGCGAAGCCAGCTCAACGGAGGGACGAAACGGTGCTGTTATCGATGATTCATCTACAGGTTAGCATGTTCCCGTCCGCTTCTCGGGCCATTCAAAGTCAAGATGAATGCTTACCTATTTGCATGATTTCCAGCCACCAGCATGCCTCATTCCTCTTCTAACCTCTCGAACGGCGAGTCCGCAAATTCGGAGTGGTCTTCGGCTGTTGGACATGCAGCCACTGGCAAATCCGGTCGCGTCATCCATAACTTGCAGGAAGAAATTGCACGCTTGAAGCGCGAATGCGATCTATATCGCTCGAAAGCAGAGGAATTGCAGCGCGCGCACGATGCCTATAAGATTCAGTTGGAGAATGCGCAGGAGCGTCTTCGAAATCATGAACAGCTCAACGAGACGAACCTTATCTCCATCGCTCGGAAAGATCGAAAGATCGAAGAATTACGCGCCGAACTACAAAGCCAGAAGGACAGACGAGTCCAGGCAGAGGGAGAAACGCGCAAGGTACATCAACTCATGGCGGAGGCTCGTGACGATTTCAATCGAAAGTGTGCCGAGCTTCAGGAGACTACGAACTATGCTCGCACCCAGTACGATGTGCTGGCCAAATCTACGCAGCGGGAGCGAGCTGAGCTTCAGAAGAAGGTCAAAGTGATTCGGGACGATTTGCTTGCTCTGAAGACTGCAAATGAGAAAAAGGATGTGCAGCTAGAACGGCTGGATGCTGTCATAGCGCAGAAGAACCGCGAGATCGAGACAAGCAAGGAAACTTTCGAAAAGCTGCTCCAGGAGTACGAAAACTACAAAAAGGAGCAGGATGAGCAGATACGAGCGCTCATCGCGAATGGTCAACAAAAGGACACTAAAATCGATGCAGCTCTCGCTTCACTCCGCGAGACCGAAGACAAGATGAAATGGGCTATTCAGGTCAAGAAGGAGGTTAAAGGCTCTGAATGACACGGCGGATCAACAAGATGCATCAGCAGCTGTATGGATAACCTGTATGACATAAGGCGACATCAGGATTTGGAAGGCCTCTTCCCACTTCTGTCTTGACTACCGCTCACAATTTGCTTGTCGACTATTCAACAACTCGATCTCGGCTAAGTTCGATGGCACTGTTCTCCCAGTTGACGTCCTCACTACGAGAGCTTCTCTGCAAGATACTGCACTCGTTATTTCGGTTTCTCATTTCTCAACCATCAACATCATAGATACCCCAACTTGTCTTTTACCCCTGCGTGTCGCATTGTTTTTGGAGTTTCCTTCCACGGTCGTGATGACTAGACCATGATAGACATGAGTCAAGAGAATCTCGAGGAGAATGTAGTTCTGGTGGAGCGCTGCTCCAACCTCGCAGTCTTCCTGGACGCATGATCAATGGATTCGATCGTCTCATGATTTCGTTATTAATCTGATGCTCACATGGATGCTCAGATGGCTAGGACAGGGAATGGTCATATGTGGATTGACTGGATCGCCTTGAACTGGCATCTCTGGTTCTGCTGACAACAATATTGTCTTCCCTCAGAGGATCTTGCTATCACTTAGTGATACCTACTTCCATTTGTTCTCATTGCATTCATGTTCTCCAAAACTCTGACCATGTTTAGAGTCAAGAGGAGAATTTTTCTGTGCAAATACAAATCAGTTCTGTTTGCATCTCTGCTATTGACCGTACTGCAAACAGCATTGAATGGTGGTGATAGATCGCTGTGGTATATCACCTGGGTACCTGCATGTACCCGGGCTTTTTCTTTGTGACTGGGCAAGTAGAGCCTCATTCCTTATACAGATCGATCACCGGAGTCTAAGACATTCACATATCGATGCAGGTTGAGAAGTTCATGCCTACTTTTTCTGGCCATTCACGCTTGCTGTTCTTGTTTGGTCATCACACCCTATTGCCTGTGAATGTCCACAACCATCCATCTATCTCTTGATAGTCTCATCTTCTCTTTTCTCTTTCTCCCTCTTCCTCCACCAGCCCGGAGTCTCTTTATAGAGTGCATGCTGTTCCTCCTGTCTTGCATCCTCCACCCTCAGATATTGTGATAACCTCGATTCCATCGAGCCTGACTTCTTGCCCCATATTCTCCTGCCGTGACAGCATACCAAAGCAGACCGCCTGCAGAGCAGGACGAGGTGTCCATCGCTGGTTCTTTCATCTCTCCCTGATTTGACCATCCAATCGTCTCGATCGTTGGCCTTCTTGAATACCACGAAGCTGAATTGCTGCCAGTCTGCCGCCAAACCGAAAATGGCAGCAAAACAGCGATTGACCGTTGCCTCCCTGTGGGGATTTGAGGATATAGGAGTATGGATCGATTGCAATTGCTTGATGGTATCGGAGAAGATGCTAACTACAGACCCTGTTTCAGGTTCAGGAAATCCAGGTTGCCTTCAAGTACTTCTACCTTGCTACGGTTTTTATACGAATCCACGTCAAGCTGACCGACTCTAGACAAAAGAACCCTGGCGCGGACTATCTTTGCGAATACTCAAAAGCGGACGATGTGAGACTTTGCAAACTCCTCTGCCTATTCGTTGCATCTAACAGGGCGTGTTGTAGGTTTTCGTTGTCAAGGGCAATCTGGACGAGTGCAGCACGGCGGACTTTGTGAAGTTGGTTTCCAGTGTGATCGAGAATGAAAGAGAGAAGGATCTACTGGATGTGCGTCGCTTTTCGATATCGTTTGAACCCCCATTTGGCTAAACCAATGCTAATGATGGAATGCAGATGCCACGGACCCATCAATTGGAGATATCGTCCCTACTTGATCTTGAAGGAGCAGAGGAAGCACCGGATATCTCTCTCCCTATCCAGGAAGGAGTTCTGCTGAGTGATGACTCCGAAGAGGAGCTTGTTCTCAACTCGATGAGCCGTGTCACCAAGCCTTGGGTTTCCCAGAACGGCGGACTTGGTGTCTTTGCTACCGGCTTTCATGACATTCTGGCTGGCGTCGCTGCTGTGACTGGTACAGAAATCACAGTCCTTGACAAGACCAAAGATATCCAGATCTCTGGCAAGAACGTGGGCGATGTCGATGATGCTCTAGCAAAGCTGACGCGTCTTGAGGAACCATTAGTGAGTACACTATTTCCGTCTATGATTGGACTTTGTATGCCTCGTCGGTATATTTTACTGACCTCTCCAGCCATTCATTAGCAACCCGCGCATCGGGAACATGGCCATTGCCTTCCCTGACAACGATGACGCTCGAGTCCGCATTCAAAACTACAGCACCGTGAACCCTCCTGCTCTGCGACGCATTCTCACTGATCATAACACGATTTCAAGCATCCTTCTGGCTGAAATGTTCACCACAGTTCTCCTTGAGTTTGACCAAGACAGCCAACTGTTCGTCATGCCAAAGAATCTTCGTGAGCCTCCTCGGGTTGGAACCGAGCCGTCTGGAGCATCGCGTGTATGGGCCGATTTCACATTTCAGGAGCTTGGCAAGAAGGAAAACGTTGTGGATATTGACTCTGTTGTCGAGAAGACCAACCCAGGTTTCCAGAATGTGGTATCTGATATTGTTCCCCATCCGTACTTGAGTCCCGAGAAGGCCAACCAGGTCAAGCAATGGGTCAGGGAGGGTGCTGAACTTGGAGCAACTGAGCCGGATCCAGAGTCAAGAGAAGTGGCGCGTCCTGAGCCTATTCGTGAGCCAGAGCCACCGGGGCCCGTCCCAGTGGTCAAAAAGCCTCCGGGTATCAAAACTCGCAAACCTGTTTCCTTACCGACCGACCAAGCTGTGCCTCAGGGCCAGTCAGTATCAGAAGCCCAAGCTCTGGTCAAAGAACAGACACTGCCGGAACACCCAATTGCTTCAAGCGAGCAGCCTGCTGGGTCAAGCCTCGACAAGTCGGTTGTTTCACGTGAGGATGAAGACACTCCTTCACCTCGCAAAAAGTGGAAGATGGTTTATGGACCCCTTTCAGCTAGCTCCCAAAAGGATTCAAAGGAGGACATCGCCACCGCTGAAGTCAATGACAAGAGCTTGGGAAAGACGGGTGGATTGCCGGCGAGCTCCTCATTGCCTGCAAGACCTCATACTCCGGAGAAAAGTGGACGTTTGCCTGCAAGTTTCGATGCCAGGAAATATGGGCTTAATAAAGCCCCTGTTAAGCCTGCCAGGCCCGTGAAAGGCAATGGGTCGGCCAGACCAGTAATCGGCTCGTCGCGGCCCCCGGCGAAAAAGTCTGCAAAGAAGGCGAATGAACTTATTGATTTGCTCGAACCTGAGACTACTATCAAGTCAAGCAGCCATCTTGCTCTATCCTTTTACCAGCCAGCCTTGATTCCGGAGAACTCGGTCCTGAATGAGATTCAGAACCTCCCAAGTCTCCCTGAGGAGAAAGGTGCAGTACCACCTCTCATTGAAAAGTCTTCGAAAGAGGAGAATCACTACGAAGAAGGTTATGCTGCGCGCTCTGGCTCTACCTCTTTTGAGTCGTCTCTGGAGACTGCGCCCTCTGACAGTGATGATTACGCGAAACAGCAAATAAAACTCGCGGTCTTAAAGAAACAACTAGAAGGGCAGAGGCAAGAAATGGACCGCGTGAATAGCCAAAGTGCGATCCCCGGCAAGTCCAGATACCATAACTTGATCAAAGAGAGACTTGAACAACTGGAGAAGAATGTCAAAGCTGAAGCCACGGAGCAACAAGCGGTAGATGAAACAGCCTCACGCGAATTCCACTCTACCATGTTTCATAAAATGGGGAAGCCGAGCGAACAAGGGAAGGCCAAGGCTGCTAAGGCCAAGAAGCAAGCCACGCTTGAAGATGCCTGGGGCTTTATCCCAAAGCCGGCGAAGAAGTCCACGGTGCAGGCTTCAGAAAAGTCACAGAAGTCCGAGGCCAAAGTGAGTCAGGTATCAGAGCCTGTTGACTTGGAGGCCAATATGACTGCAACCGCATCCTCGGACCTTGACAGGCCAAAGAAGCGACATGAGCAGTATCTGGACGACACCATCAAGAGCCTCTTTGAAACCTTCAAACCTGCCTTGGATGCGGCCGAGTATTTTCCAGGAGTTCTGACTCTAGAAGTACAACTTGGACTTATCTTGATACCGCTCCTTCCCAAGACCTACAGTGAGGGCTTGATCACTCTGAGCGAATGGAACAAAATATTTCAACCTCGAAACGGTCTCCCTGCGCCATCCACCAGATTCTTCAACAGACTCACATCGTCTGGCAGAGATGTCGACTACGTCATTGATTTGAAGACGTCCAGAGCTCAAGGCAGATGCCGTCTCTTCGAGCAAGAATTTACGGACTACAGCGTAAGCTACGAATACCACTGCCGCACCAAATCGGATCAATTTCTCATCATCACCATTGACGAGAATGGTAAATTCTCGCTGAGAAAGCCAGCAAACACCCTCGCGCAAGTGAACATGAACTTCCCCAAGCAAACCTGGGATGCCAGCGTGGTGCTGAGTGGTATGACCGAGTACGCCGCCGGGTCTGACAAAGAAGCCGAAGAAACAGCCCAGCACCTTATCGACAACTTGTGGCTCCAGCCACATAAATCGCTTCTGAGAATCTTCACGAGGGTCCCGAAGGGGAGCACTTTGACTATCGAGAAGGTAATGATGAAAAGGTGGACTCGTCATCGTTATCTCCGCCCCGGAGCTGCTGCTACGTCTACTGCGAAATGCACAAGCACCGATAGCAACTTGTCGACCAACGATCGCGAGCAAGCTGCTCCTAATCCCCCTTCTTTGTCCTTAAAGCATGATTCAACTTCCACAGACCAAGACCAGGGTAGTGTAACGGGTAGTGAAAGTGACGCCGGAAGTCAAGATATCTTCCTCCAAGTCATGGAGGTCCAAGACCTCTATATCGGAATCAGCACCTCAGACGCACAAGCCCTACGTGCCCGCTGCGCGCCTCTGCCTGAGATGATCAGAAACGGCCGACTCTGGTACGAAGTCTCCCTAGTCAGCCCAGCTATTGAAGCTATCCTGAAAGCAAACTCGAATGTCGAAGTCGGCGAGCGGAGCGAAGACTGGTGCAGTATCGATCTATTAGGCAAAGATGCAGCTCTCGTTCTTCCTCAATCGTCGAGTACCGATGACCCTACAGAAGGAGCTTCTTCGCCACTTAGCCCCGTTGCATCCAGGATCGGAAATGCCGGACTTGGAGAACTTATCCGCTTAGCGAAGACAGTGGTTGAGAAGATCGATGCAGTCGGATACTTCAATTGCGGGCCCGGCATCGCACCACCGGCCGTGGACTCTGTTGCTCAAGCTGGAGGCATCGTTCAGACTAAGCCAGCTGTGTTGGCTACGGGCGTTGGAAAAGTCGAGCCTAAAAGCCTGGAGTTCGATGAGCTCGAGAGTGTCAAGGATGTTGAGGAGGGTGCGAGCCAGGTTGGTGGGTCGAAGGCGATCAAAGCAGCTGTTGAAGCCGTTAAGCAGCAGCAGGAAGAGTTGGCCTATTGGTGATGGTGATGGATGGCTCTGCAAGAGGTAGGAAGAGAGTCACATTCGGATGGCGTGCGATCTTTGTTTACCACCGGCCTGGATTTTTTATTTGCGCCGGAAAGGACATCTGCTAAACTAACTCGTCTTATGTGGTAGGAGAATGAGCTCCTGATATTTGACAGATTACTACTCTTTTCAAGCGAGTACACGCAACAGGGTTTCGACATGTTATCCAAGAACGAAGGTTGTGCAGATTTCTACATATTAGCATAGTTAAACTCGGGGCAATGATATATCTCTGAGAGAGTGAGAGATAGACATACAATTTGATGATAAATTCGCAGATTCTATGACTCTCAGAACAACATGCAAGCCATCGGGTTTGGCAGAATGGTAGATAGCAAGCTGGGACAGAGAGAATCGACAGATTATCAACATATAACTTTACACGTTTGCGCGAAATCCAACATGATGATCTATATATCTACGTAGCTTTTCGATGCATAATAACATGGCCAAGCTTCATCACAGGGAGATGCAACGCAAATCAACCCCTAGCATACCAATCCCCAAACCAATCTTCTAATCATCATCATCAGGCGCATCATCAACACCTCTCAACCAAGCAGCTCTAGCATCCACAGCAGCCTTTCTCACATCTCGCTTTGGATCATCAAGAACCATCCTCAACGAACGCAGGACTTGATTCTTAACTGGTAACAAAGGCGAGAGTTTTCCTGCCTTGGCGACGGCGGGGGCATCGGAGCGAGGCGGCTGGGCCAGGAGAAACAAACATTTCAAAGCCTGCACACGCAGGCGCGAGCTATTATGCACATTCCGACCCTCAACAGGCTTATTGGTAGTCGTGTTAAGTAACCTGGTGACCAAGCTTTGAACGTGACCGCATTCTTCGATCACCCCGACACCATTGTCGCGGATGATAACGGCGAGGGTTTCGAGCGTAGCGGCGCGAATGGCTTGCGAATCGGCAGTTTGGAGATCCAGACTTTGCAAGAGGAGCGGGAGTAAAGTCGGTAATTCTGGCATCACTAATGATGGTGGTATTGTGGATAGAATACCCGATAGGGCGGTGAGATATGCTGGTTTGATGTGCGCGGGTGTGGTAGAGGAGGATTCACTGCCTGCGATGTTGACTTCCCGGATCTTGCTGGAAATGATTGGCACGACAGTTGTGAAGACGCGCTGCTTTGATAGGAGCCGGATGTTTGCTCCGTTGGCGATGGAAAGAACATCATCGTCACCGAGCAGAATGGAGAAACCACGAGCGGCAGTTGTGCTTGTGCTTTGATCTGAGGAGGAAAGAAGTGAGAGGAGTGAAGTCAACACATGAGTCGTCGTCGGTGCAAGTCGAAGAACGAGGGCTTTTGAGAGCCAGAATATTGCTCCGATGGTCTTCGAGCTGAGGATTCTGTTCTCTGAGCTTGGAGGCAGTAAAGAATCAAATAGCTCAGAGGCAAGAGCCAAATCAGTCTTGGGGAGAAACTTGTTGACTAATAAAGCAAGGTGACGCAGAAAAGCGAGGTGGGTGGCGGGTTCGCTATCGGCAACAGAACGCTGAACGATGTCCTGAAGCAAACCTGACATATTAGGAGTGGTGTATGGAATCTTTGCGCAGTCTTTCGGTAGTCCTGCAAGGAGATATGTCGAAATTATCATCGTCCGTTGCTGATCTTCATCGAGAGATTCCGCCAATGGCACTGGTACGAAGCCGTTCGCGGCAGAAAACAGTGTGTAGACATTTTCAGCCACCTCATCTTGCTTTGGACGCGGAAGAGCCCTCACGATAAGATTGCACAGTCGTCCAAGCGTGTCCAGAACCGTCGCATCGTTCAGAATTCTGTTCTTGCCGTTTCCCACTGCCGAAGCTGCAACATTGCGGCAGAGATTGACAACAATCTTGTCATAGTAGGATTCCAGATTGGGATCTTGGTCCATCTTCCGCTGATTCATAACATACAGCAGGGTGACAAGAATAGCCCGTGGGTAGGCCGCCGACCCTTGTTGCTCTCTCTGCAGCAAGATGTTCAACTTGGTGAGCAACAGACGGACTAATGTCTCGAAAATGTCTTTTTCAACACTGATCTGGGCGAGAATCTCGAGAGTTGTCAAGTACTCGGTAGCAGCTCCTTCATCGGTATCAGGTAGTGTGGCCACAAAGGCGGGGAATGTAATGTCCATAATAAGGCGCGGCTTATGCTTTGAAATCTCCGCCAAAGCTGCGATTGCCTCTTTCTTCAGGTCATCCCGACCTATGGACTCCTCTTTCAAGAGAATGTCGTCCAGATATTGCACAAACAAGCCAATTTCGTTATCTTGGAAAAAGTTGCGCAGGATAGAGAAACGCAACAGTCCCTTCAAAGCGGTAACTCGGAAGGAGACCTCCTCCTTCGCAGCTCCCATTAAAGCTTGGCCGAAAATATCTGAAAACTGGTCTTTGAACTCGAGCAGTGGGTTTTCTAGAGCGACCTCTGGATCTCGCGTTGTCCATTGTCCGAATACTGCAATAGCGGAGTCAAAGAGAGCCGAAATAGTCTCCAGAAGAGCTCTTTGCTTAGAAATACCATCCGCTTCCTGGTAGATTGTCAAGAGTGGAGCAACAACAGCCTGAACAATCAAGGTGAAGGAAACCGCAGAGGCCGCAGAGAGCGACTGCAATATACGCTGAGCGGGCTTCGCCTGCTTTTGCTGCGGTTCACGCAGCTGCTCATTGCAATCTTTTGTAATAGGCCTCAGGAATTGAGCGAGAGGCAATTGCTGAGAAACCTGAACAACTCCTTCGGAGAGACGCCTAGAGATACCCTGCAGAGCCTGGAGTGAAAGCTCTGCGAGAAATTCTTCTTGAACATTCAGGATCTCAAATTTCAGCGCATCCCAGATAGTGATTGAATACCTCGAAATTGTGTCGGGATCGTATGAATCAATGCACGCTATCAATGCGTTAAGTGCATCTCTCTGAGAGAGGGTCAGAGCGTGTACATAGTAACTGCGGAGCTAAAGAACCAAGCTTACCTTGACATTTGGAGAGGTAGAGTCAAGTTTGTCCAACAATGCTGGGATTGCATGGGGAGCAAAATATTTTGTCGAGGAGATACAATCTTGCAGACGATCTTTCAAGTCCTGAGCAGTGATACCATAGGGGTCATTTGGCGGAGGTCTGAAAGTGATCGGGAAATATTGGTATACGGATTCGAAGAGAAGCTAGCTCCATCAGCGACTGAGCTTGATCGGAACAATGAGATGTCATTACCTCCACATGCTTTGAAATGTCCCACTCTACCATTACCACTTTGAGAATCGAAAAGACTACCATGAGATTGCGGGGATCTTTCTCTCCAGTCATGAGATCGACAATACCGACAAGGGACTCATCTCCCATATCACGCAATGCTAATGTCCGTCAGTTCTTCGATCCAAGATCTGATCATCTGGGTGTGGACTGTGATGGCGTACCGTCTCGATGATTTGACATCAGTTCGTTGAGCAATTGGTAAATTTGAAACCTCTGAGACTGTGCCCGCGATTGCAATTCTTGGAAATGTTGGAAGATGCTAAGGAGGCCCAAAATCAGAATCTCGTCACGTCCGCAGGATCATTACCAAGTTCAATGGAGCAAGGTTGGGATGCGACTCTGACAATTGGATAACTCCAATCAAGCTCCAACGGTGAACACTCACGCTCGCGCTTCTTCTTCCGCCAATTCCTTATGAAACCGATCCAACTTCTGAAGGGTCTCCAGCCCAGCAACTGCGCCTCCATCCTCAATGCGATCACAGAAGAAAGTGGTCAAAACCTGAATCTGTTGCCGAGACAAAAACTTCGGCGGCAGCGCTTTTACGACGGCGGTCAGGTACGAAACGGCCTTCCCTCGTATGAGCGGATCTTCATCGTTGATGTATTCCCGCAAGGACTGCACAACGTCAATGAGGGTGGTCTTCTTGCTTTCAACATCTGAACAAGGGCAGTCAGTCACGGAGCTTTCTTGGCTGGATAGCTTGGGTTATCTGGATCAATTACCTTGAGCCACCTTCTCGGCAATTTGTTTGGCCTCCTCCTTATCATGATCCACGACCAGCAGGAAGGTCTGCAGGGCCGACATCTTGCCAATGGACAGACCCAGACGCTGTGTCTTCCTAGAACTGTCCCGCCTCCGCAGTTGGATCATGACGCCGTTTTGTGGTGGGCAGCGCAGACCGCCCTTATCGATAATAGTCACGTGGACTGTTCTGTACTGAACCGTTTTGTACTATCATCACGTGCTTGTATCTCTGGCCCTTCGGCCGGTTGCGTCATGGATGATCCGCTGCTGGACGACGATGACTTATCAACACCAGGCTTCGCAGGCTGTAGTCTTCATCTCCGCCCAACAGAGATGGTTTTTCCAGCCAATATGTGGTATCGACTCTTTGCTTCTGCTCTCATAGTTATATCTCTATTGTGCTCTGTATCAGTGATTTACGGTCTACGTCCACCTGTCCCTCGGTCTCTTAACATCCCTCGCTTCCGCAAAGAAGAGCTTTCGCACCAACAGCCTCTCATGGGCGGTCCTCGTCCTGAAGCAGTGATGCCTCCCTCATCCGCTCCCAACGAGGATGTCCAGCATCCAGGGAAACCCGACGGCCCCATCGTCTCTGACGTCCTTCCCAAAACCCGTGGGATCAATATCTTTGCGTCGTTGACTCGTGATTTTGAGCCGATAGCAAATCGTCTTAATGATGCTTCAAGAAATGTAACCGTCCTTGCGCCGAGAAATAGTGCCATCCAGGCTCTGCCTCGCAAGCCATGGGAGAACCCCGAGGACTATGAGCAGTTTGGAGAGACGAAAGCGTACCGGGGTCAAGAAGGACAAGATCGAGCTAAGCAGAATCTGCAGCGGTTTGTGGAGGCGCACCTTGTACCTGTTAGTCCGTGGAGAAAGAACGAGGAGGCAGAGACGCTAAGTGGAGGGAGGTTAAGGTGGACGAAGGAGGGAGATAAGATTTTCGTAAGTTGCCACCTACCTATATTGCATACTTGATCTGCGGCTTCTTACTTACGCTATCCTTGCAGATACAACCTGGAAATGTCGAAGTCGACAGCATTGCGGAGCAAGTCTCGAATGGTGAGGTTTGGATTCTGAATGGCGTAATCAACTATGTTTAACGAGCTTCTTTAATCATTATGAATTATGAAACGACACAGTAAGGAGATGTTGATCATCCTCAAATTTCTCAAGGATTTGATTGGCTCCATTGCGGAGCCATATCTTTCTTAATTTGTACATGCCTGTTCTCAATGCGCAGACATGTGGGAATTATTTTCAACTATCGTCGAATCAAGGAATAGTATTCCATCACTATACAGACATAGTTACATCTCAGTCTTGAAACCTCTTGAATGAAAAGAGAAGCGAAACGGCCCAATGGCTATACCCCAAGGACATTCGATGTGAACAGAAAATCTTTGACGGATGAAACACCGAAACCCTACTGCGGCGCAAGGTTATGCAGGATTCTCTCCTCGATGCCGTCAAGGATGCAAAAGTGCTCCATAACTTCGAGATTCTCCGCTTCGTTGAGGTACATTTTATCAGGGTCCTGGCCAGGCTGGAACGGATTGACTGCCGCAGCCGGGTTCATAGTAGCCATTTGTTGAGACATTTGATTGGCAGCTAGGTATTTCTCGTTAGCAAAGACGATGGGAATTTCTCGTGAAAAGGGACGAGATTGGAAGAAGAAACTAACCATTATCACTGCCAAGGATGAAGCCAAACACCGATTGAAGACCGAACAAATTCAAGAAATACCAGGAAAGACTTGAGACCCATCGCACGTCGAGGTCGCGAGTCATGACGCCAGACTGGAGCATCGACTTGAAACGGATCGTAAGTGGGAAGGGCAATTTCACTTTTTCAGCCAGTGTCAGCCAATCCGCCAATTGCATTATATGGGATACATTAAGCAGAAGGCAGGCGAGAACCTACAAATAACAAAACCCGAAAAGAACGCATTAATCCAGCTCATGATCAGTGTTTGCGGAATCATCATCATCATATTTCCCTTCAACATCCCCGTCATAGCTTCCATGCCCGCGGGGTCCGTCATCGGATTGGCAGGTGGTTGGCCGCGGTTTTCAGGGTCCTTGAGAAAGGCACCCTTCTGGTATGCCGAGATGAGATAGTTCTTGCGCTTCTCAAAGGATTCTTTGTCTAGAACGGCGGCATGGTTGCGTAAGTTTACACCGCGAAGCAGCGCCAGGCGCTCTCGAGACTCGGCAAGGGTAGCCGGCGGTTTGGGCGGGGTGTTCATCAAGACGGTGGCATAGTGGCGGAGGATACCTGTCAGTATCTGGTATCAAACATCAGTCGTTAGAGCACAAGATCGTCATGCTTATGGCTGAGAGACAGCGTACCATCACAACCGTAATAGGGAACAGGATCCAGTAGCTATGGACTCAGTGTCAGCGTCAGCATCTTCCCTCTATTGCTCGCAATCATGATAATTCAGTACTCACAATAGAGCCGGATCCCGAAGGATGGTCTGCTCTACCCCTTGCACTGCCATTGTAGGCAATTACTTCCTTGTCAAGGTAGTTGCGCCGCTGGATGATGTGACGAAAGCTCCAACAAGCGGCGGTGCCGTGGTGCTGATGAGGTGATGCCGCTAGCGTTGTACCACAGGTACTGCTGTCCGCCTTTAGTTCTCTCCGCGAAACGGACAGCTCGCCGCAACTCTTCCTGCAATCCAATTCTGCAGCTGCCAATCTCGCGAGTTTTTTTGCTGAATAACAATTCTAACCGCTTTGTATTTCTGATCAGACATATTCCACATTGGTTTGAATTTGTCAGATTCTAAGATGGCGACCACAACAGCAGGCAAAGTGCCTGTTTACTCCGTCAATGGTTCGTATCATGCTCCACCACCGCGGTGATATTGCCTGCTTCAATCTATTCATGTTCTGAGAGCCCTCAACTGCTTCTGTACCAAGGTTTACGCTGGGAATACTGATAAAGCCCTATTCTAGACTTGAAATCAACAACCGACGACGCCATAGCTCCATACTTAACCACCCTCCCCCACCCTTTCACCTTCACCCAGGACCACTCCAAAACGAACGTCCGTTTCGCAGTAGGCTACACCGCCGTCTCAATCGCAGCTTTTACCTTCTATGCCGACCGCAAACTAGGCTGGGAAGCAACGCGCTCCACCTGGGTCATTGCCGCCGTGGTCTCATATTTCGTGCTGAACTCCATTCTTACATATTGGGACTGGGCCGTCGAAGCAGGTGAAGTATTTCGTGGAAAGAGGAAGACGGGAGAAACAGTAAGCACATATAAATTCTTCAGATCTTCTTTGAAAAGTCATCGGCAATGCAGAACTGTCACACTAACATGGTCAATTGTTTAGATCTCCATCCGTTCCTTCGTCAAGAAGCACTCTCCACTCTATAAGCTGCACATCAAATATACGTCTCCTGCGAGCAAGGTCCTACAGGAGAAAGAAGTTGAGGCGAAGTTCACGAATTGGTTCTCTGCGGATGGTGTTTTCCATCCTAAGCCGTTTCGAAGCTGGTTGGCGAGCGAGATTGAGGTTCTGCGGCTTGCTGAGAAGGAGAATGAGAAGAAGACTGGCGGTATGTCGGGCGTTATAGGTGTTCAGGATGCTGAGGGAAGCAAACGAGCGCAGAAAAGAAAGTAACGATTGGTACGTTATCTACTTGGGGACCTTTTGTGGGACGGCGAAAAGTGATTTGTATATCTCTCTGATATCATTTCATATGAACTGCAATCAAATACTTGGATTTCATGGAGCTTAATATTGCGAGGATCCATCTGGTTAGTTAAATCTTCTATATAGGATTGGTTAAGCCATCGGCTAGATGCATCAATGGGGTGCCCGTGGAACTGCAGATTGGGAGAAACGCGGAAAGTATTATTTCAAGGACAGTTGAAGACGTAAAGGTGCCTCAAAACGAAACGTACACTTTGTCTGGCAAGTATTGTCTTCCTCATTTCAGGAACTGGACTTCAACAAACGTACAAAGTATCAACCCAGAGCTATCCCGTCTACGAAGCCTGTGCCGCAAGATGTCTTGCTTTTCCTCTGGATGTATGCTCTAAACAGGAGAAGCATAATGCCAACAGATTGATATAAGTAGGTTCCCCTTACTTTGAATGAAAACCTATAGGACAAAATACTGTACTCTTTCCAGCTATCTCAATCGCAAATCAATTCGCTAAATACCAAACATATCCCTCTATAGCAGACATATTCCTGGATATCTATGAAGCAGCTTCAAGAGTGCCGGGTCTTTCCGTGGCTGCCGCAGGTTTTACATCATCCAACCTCTTGTTTTGAATGAGTCTCTGTATTACAGATTAGCATGAGTAGATCTTCATGATAAGAATAACAATGTCGAAGCATGAACTCACCAGAAGGTTTCTCAGCAAAACGACAATAGTCACCTTTCCAATAGATGGGACGAAGATCGAAGCCTTCTCCTTCACCTCCGGGCCGAAGTTCTGTACATCGTTGATATCAGTTACCTTGCATCCCTCCATGATAGACAAGTCTCAGACTTACCTTCTCACTCGAGAAATTCACACAAACAGCACCATCTCTCAAGAGACTTGTATCAAACTTGAACTTCTCTCCCGGGACACCCGTAATAACAACATCACACAACGGCGCCGCATCCTTCAACGTCCACCCCTCCAGGTCCACAACCTCATGTGTCCGCTTCTTCAAGCCCTCGCCTCTCGTGAACTTCTGCACACCCGTAATATCAACACTATACACGCACGCCCCATCATTAGCCAACAACGCAGCGAGCGGTCTCCCCACGACCTCCGAGCGATTGACAACGCAAATTGTATGTCCGAACAATCTATTCCCATATGGCAGGATAGTATTGTAGATATTCAGATACTCGAGGATCTTGATAACGGCGAGCGGGGTACAGGGCAGGATGCACTTCTGTCGTTTTGTCTCGGGGTCTAGGAATCGGATGTTCTGGTACATATTGAAGATGTAGCGATGAGACAGACCTTCTACATCCTTCGAGACGTCGACGATCTGCTGCAGGTATTGGTCTTGTCTGTTGTTGAAGATGGGGTAGTATACGATGATGCCGTCGACATCGGGGTCAGCGTTTGCGGCGAGGATGGCTTCTTCGATGTCGTCGCGGGAGACTTCACGGAGGGAGTATCGGAATCCACTAGAAAACGGAGAATGACTACGTTAGCTACAAACAAGCACGTTACTTGGAGGTGATTGCGCAACCCCTCTCCCGTTTCTGGAGGAAATTGGTTCACGAGAAACCAATTGGCACAAACAGAAGCATGGGTGATTGAATGCTCACTTTTCTTGACACGTCTTATCCGTCCACTGCGCATACATCAACGCCGCAGGGTCATTGTTCGCCAAAAAGCCCACGAGGTGAGGCGGCTTCTCGAGGGTCTTGACACCTTCTTGGACCTCTTCGAGTAAGCGATTCGCAATGTTCTTGGCCAGCACGACCTTGCAAGAGGCTGGCGCTGAGTCTGTAGAGGTCGCCATAAGTACTGGAAAAAGGAAAATACGATTGAGTGCTCTATGAAGCAATGATTTGAGGGGGATGGAGGAGGGGTCTGGAGGAAAATTTGATACTCTGTACGAAATGACTCTTCGCTTATCGATAACGAAATTTATGCCGCTTCCGGCCAGTCAGTGGAGTAACACATTATACCTAGGTATATAACACTTAACACTCTATAGATATCAGCGCATGCTGCTTCAATAACTGCCATTGTTGTTCATAATTCTTCTCCAGAAGAATCAATTAGCGCTAGGCATCTCACGCTGCAAGATGTACAGAGTCTACTTCTTTGAGAATTCGGCATATGCACTTATGAGCGATTACCATTAAACTATAGATTGTTCTCACAATTAGATGAATGGAGTGACAAAGGAAATATATTGTGGATTCCGTTTACGCACAAAAGAGACAGGCTAGAAAGACAAAAAATTGCATAGTACAGGATACTTTCCCTCTCGAAATCGGACCTCCTTCTGCGCTGGTCTCCTTGAGTGCGCGAAAGATTCTAGACGTACAGAATATTATAACAAATGTTTTCTTTTGCATGGATCCCACCATTCACTTTCCCCTCAGAGCTACAGAAACATCCAAAGTGTGGATTACACTTTCTAGATGTGAGAGGTTCGACCATCCGGAGCGGTTGAAACAAAAGAAAATAGTGGTCTCAAATTGTACAAGCTATCTTGTCTATACACATAGAGTCAGGAAAAAACAGTACACGGTGGACTTAAATCACCCGATTGTCTTTCGCTCACCTATGCGCTGAAGGACTTGTTGAAGGCAGTGATTACATCCTTGAGTTGAGCCTCGAGCTCCTTGCTGACCTGGCCCTCCTTGTCAATGGTCTCCATGATCTCAGGGTTGTTGGACTTGAGATAAGCGAGGAAGTCCTCCTCCCACTGAAGGATCTTGGCGACGGGGATGCTGTCAAGGTAACCGTTGACACCGGCGAAGATGAGAGGAACCATCTCGTTGACGGCCATAGGAGAGTACTGCTTCTGCTTGAGCAGCTCAGTGAGACGCTCACCACGGGCAAGGGTCTGCTTGGTGGAGGCATCGAGATCGGAACCGAACTGGGCGAAGGCGGCAACCTCACGGTACTGGGCCAAGAAAAGCTTCAAGGAACCAGCGACCTGCTTCATGGCCTTGACCTGGGCAGCGGAACCGACACGGGACACGGACAAACCGACGTTAATGGCGGGACGGATACCCTTGTAGAACAGTTCAGACTCCAAGAAGATCTGGCCGTCGGTGATGGAAATGACGTTGGTGGGAATGTAAGCAGACACGTCACCACCCTGAGTCTCAATGACGGGCAGGGCAGTGAGAGAGCCACCACCGTGCTTGTCGTTCATCTTGGCAGCACGCTCAAGGAGACGAGAGTGGAGGTAGAAGACGCTGGATAGATCGTTAGTATTGGCTATCAACTGTCGCATTCTCTGGGCAGAAGAACTTACTCTCCGGGGTAGGCCTCACGACCAGGGGGACGACGAAGCAGCAGAGACATCTGACGGTAGGCAACGGCCTGCTTGGAAAGGTCGTCATAGATGATGACAGCGTGGCGGCCATTGTCACGGAACCATTCACCCATGGCACAGCCAGTGAAAGGAGCAATGTACTGCAGAGGAGCAGCCTCGGAGGCGGTGGCAGCAACGACGATAGAGTACTTCATGGCATCGTTCTCCTCAAGGGTCTTGACGAGCTGGGCAACGGTGGAACGCTTCTGACCAACGGCGACGTAGATGCAGTAGAGCTTCTTGCTCTCGTCATTGGAGTTGTTCCATCTCTTCTGGTTAAGCATGGCGTCGAGAGCGACGGCGGTCTTGCCGGTCTGACGGTCACCAATGATCAACTCACGCTGACCACGACCAATGGGCACCATGGAGTCGACACACTTAAGACCAGTCTGGACGGGCTGGTTGACGGAACGACGGGGGAGAATACCAGGAGCCTTGAGCTGGGCACGGCGCTTCTCCTTGGTATTGATAGGACCCTTGCCGTCAATGGGGTTGCCGAGGGCATCAACGACACGACCGAGCATCTCAGGGCCGACAGGGACATTGACCTACGTGAGAAAATGAGTACGTCTATATCGTCATTTCATAGAGATATAGATATGGAAAACTTACGATCTCGCCGGTACGCTTGACAGTCTCACCCTCCTTGACGAGACGGTCAGAACCGAAAAGCACGACACCGACCTGGCCGGCCTCGAGGTTCATGCACATGCCCTTGACACCGGAGGCGAACCTAATTACCCATCAGTCCCAGAATTCTTGGCATAATGGCCTCTATCAAAGTCACATACTCGACCAGTTCCTCAGCCTGGACATTGGTCATGCCATGGACACGGGCGATACCGTCACTATTCACGGATAGGTTAGCTACTGTAGCCCAAATTCAATGGAATTTCCCAGTTTTTCGATGGTTTTGCTGACGGAATCCGAGTGTTTCATCCTGACTGCACCGTATACGTACCCGACGGAGAGGACACGACCAGTCTCAGCAAGGCCAGCTTCCTCCTGAACACCACGGATTCTCTGCTCAAGGATGGAGGAAACCTCGGTGGGAGAGGCCTTGGCCTCAGCAGCGTATGAGCGAACCTGCTTGATGGGGCCGGGAACAGCCGCGCGAACCTGGGAAGAGACGCAAAATTTGTCAATGACCGGACAACGAGACGGAGACGCGTCAAAACTGTGAAAAAAGCGCATTGTGCCGTCAGAGCATCACATTGAGGCACCAATTGAGCCATTTTCCGAGATGGAAACGTCCTGAATGAAGAGATGAGGTTGGCGAGGATAGGGATGGGACTCACCGAGGCGAGTCTGCCACTGGCAGAAACAGCCGCAACGGTGCGGCTAGACTGCCGCAAAGCGTTTCTGAACATTGTGAAGGAGGTTCAGAGAGGTGGGAGGGTGGTTTCTCTGCAGGAGAGATATAATTGGGGAAGAGGTGATCGAGGAGAAAGGATTGTGGATGGATGGAGGGAGAGCTTTGTCGTCGGGGTTGGGAGGCTTCTCAGGATTGGCACTAAGCCTAGTTTGCCGAGCCTCACCCAACTCTCCGAAGCCGCCCTAGTGCGTAATTTACACAACCACAGCATCACGATGTCCAGCTTCAAATCAATCAATCTATCAAAATAATATGATTCTCAATGGTTCTACGCGTTCAACTCTCTACCCATGCTTCAGATTGACCCCAATTGATGGTGGTATCCGTACCTTCCTACTCCCTTGACTGTCGGGAAAAACTTGGCCGTTGCCGTTTTTGCTGGATTTCTCGGATCTGCGGGTACTGCTGCTTACCTAACTCATGGCTCTGCATTTTCGTCACAGCAACTGTGTTAATAACAACCCGCCAGACTTACTGCCAGCTTTCCACAGGCCCATGTATCCATCACTAATTGGCGCTTCTCCATTACTACCTAGCTCTGGTATATCAACCAGGTAAAATGGATACTGTGTAGTTCAGACTCTGAGCTCAAGCTCACTCTCATAAATCTATCTCCCTTTCCTTCTCTTTCTCCTTGCTTTCTACCTTGCTTTCTAGCATTGCTTCTATTTGTACTTTTCCCATTGCTTTCTACTATCGCGCAATGGTAGGAGAAACATGGACAGAAATTGTCGCACCTCACTTAAACCGACTAGAAACCATAGCTACAAGCATCAGCAAAAGTACTCTTGAAATGATACATCAAAGTCAACCTTCGACCTGAGGCCATCTTCCCGTAACATTGCGAATCGCCTTCAACCAGACATTACAACGTCATGATCTCATTGCCAGAATAAGAAAAGCTCCAGACCAACGCCGCGTAATACAACATCACAGTAGGAAGGAAAAAAGAAAATCAAAGTGATCTTAGACTTGCGATGGCCTTTCCAACAGCGAAATAGTCATGTGCATCACTGCGAATCCCATACAATCTCCCATCAACAGCACCCTATCATGTGCCCACCACGAACACCGCTATTTCTTAGCACCCTCCTTCTCCTTCTTGAACTTCGCAATTTCCTCCTTCACGCTCTTGTCGAACCTAGCCTTCAACTCCGGACGATATCCGAAGAAAAACAGAATCTCCATCCACACAAAGAGCGGGGCCAGCAGAAGCGCCTGGACGAGATTGTCGAGGAGCGCGGGGGCTCTTCCTTCAAAGACGCCGTGACCGACGAATTGCGCCAGCCATGAAACCACATGGATACCCGCCGCCCAGTAATTCGCTGTCGCTCCGTAGGTACTGACGAGGTAATTGGCGTATGCTGCGCCCGCGATTAGGAACGGCGCGATGAGTCCTCCTGCGACGGGCTCGAGTAGAACGTAGAAGATCGCGTATATGAATCCGCCGATTGTGCCGAGGTTGGCGGGTAGGTATTGGTGTTGGAAGGCATCGGGGAGGGTGAACAGGGCCGGGCTGTTTGAGGCCTGGACGCGGGTGATCAGTATGGTTGCGAGACCAAAATGAGCCTTGAGAATTGCGTACCAGAACAATTCCGGTGAAGAGCAAGATCGGAACACAGGTGATATGGATGGCGACGTTCACCTGGTAAATGATCAGCTCTAGCGGTCGAGGAAAAGTAATTGGGTACTAGTATTATTGCGTACTGGGTTGTTGTGATAGGCGCCATACTATATAGCATCGATGTAAGCAGCAGATCAGACCACATTATGCACGTCCCAAAGGTGTAACCTACAAAGAGAAGTTGCTTTTCGAGGTTGAGAGCCATTGCTACAAACAATTCAAGGCTGCAAGTGGAACTAAAACGGAAGCATGAAAACTCAAGGACTCGTTTATCTCATGAGCAGAAGATTGGATGGAAAGTGTAGAAAGGCCTCGGAAGGGGAGAAGTGGGCAGTCTTATTATTGCTTGTGACAGTACGTACTGAGTAGAAGAAACATAAATGGTCATGGAGTCCGTACTACCGTGGTATATCGCTACTGACTACGTAGTAGAATCAGCGTCATGTGCTGCGGGACGGCATTCAACCGAGGGATTACTGTCACTGCCAACAGTACAACACTACTAGTATTACTGCTGTCATAGTCTTTTGCTAAGTATCCGTGATGAAAGGATATAGGTACCATATTCCTCCAGCCTCAGTGATAGTAGCTAATAAGTAGGTACCGCATTCGACCTTGGTTGTCTGCGTTTCCAGCGCTGCCAGGAACTTAAAGAGGTTTCCGCCTGCTTCAAGACCAGATCTATTCCAGATCACGTGATAGGATCCAGTGTGGTGAGCTTCATCACCAACCTGCAGTATCGAGATGATGCGCGGCAATTTCAAATATTTGCGCCCTCCTGAGTGCACTCCCAGCAGCTATATCTGTTTTCATAAGAGGAGGCCTCTTGATTCTGACCTTCAACTCCACTCGTTGTTCTGTTTTTCTCAGCGTTTTTGTTCGTTCGCGGAGTCTGTTTTCGATTTGAAAGAGCCGAGGGTCATAGACTGCTAATTGCGCACTGGAGCTTCAGTTGGACCGGAATCTTTCTTTTCGCTTGGTCGCATTTACAGTTGCTATACAATTCTTATTATCTCAAGCTTTGAGCAACTCTTCTCTCATTCGGACACTCCCCCGCGCCGCCAGTCCTCTCGGAGATGCAGTGGTTCCCTTAGCCGACTTTACCCAGCAATACGAATCGCTATCGAGGCTACAATCGTGTTAGATTACGTCCGCAGATTATTCGACTCTTAGAAGCGAGCCGTCTCGCGTGTCGACGCGATTTCTTCTTCGAGAGAAAAAAGCGCCGCCGCCATGTTCTTCCTCAAGGAAGAGACGAAGGTGATCTCTCTTCACCCGTCCTACTTTGGACCGAACGTACGAGAGTACCTTGTCAACAGACTGAACGAAGAGGAAGAAGGAAGATGTACAGGTGACCATTTCGTGATTTGCGTGATGGACATGGTGGACATTGGGGAGGGACGGGTCATACCTGGCAGTGGACATGCAGAATACACGATCAAATACCGAGCAATCATCTGGAAGCCTTTTCGAGGAGAGACGGTATGGTTTACACGGACATTTCCTGGATGGTCTTTTTGGATATGGGTTCTGACTTCCAGGGAACAGGTGGATGCTATCGTGACCTCGGTCAAACCTACGGGCATATTCACGCTGGCCGGTCCACTGTCGGTCTTCATTGCGCGCAAGGTAGGACTATACGGAACATGCCAAGTGCCTTGGTTTGAACCTCCGCGCTGACTATTGCAAGAACATTCCTTCGGATATCAAATGGGAACCAAACACCGTGCCGCCCCAATACACAGATCATGCGGACCAGGTTATTGAAAAGGGCACCAGTCTCCGGTTGAAGATCCTTGGTGTAAAGCCTGACGTTGCTGCGATCAATGCCATTGGGACGATCAAGGAGGATTATCTCGGGTGCGTGCCCTGTCTCCAATTTCCTTGCGTTGGAAAATCTGTGCGACTGACTCTTGGGATTCACCTAGACCCCTGTAACAAAAAGACGATCCTATCTGCTATACTTTGCTTTAGTGATACTATCGACTCTGTTATCGAACTATGAGGATGTCTTCCCCATCGGACACAATCACGAAGAATGGGGTTCTTGCCCTTCGAGGACAAGGCATGCGCTCCTGCTGCTGGTGATGATTATGCGCTCAGCAATCCGACCCGCTGAATATGCTTGTTCTGGAATCGAAACGACTGGCAGTCATCAGCTTGGAAACGCTCCAGGAGAGCAAGCGGAAAAGAACTTTGGCTGGTTTGGGCAATTGAAATAGGCTCGAACGCCAGACTGGACTGCTCTATTCACAAGAAAAGAAGGGAGAGAGTGGTATGATTCCTGATGTTATTGAAAATACTGGCCTTGAATGAATTACGAGGGAATAATGGGCTTCTCGTGTATCAGCAATCTCCAATTGGTGCAAATAAAGTCCTTATGGATATCCTCGATACCATCTGACTGCTGTGTCATCTCTTACGGGTGTTCAATGGGGCATGTAGTCAACTAGTAGCTAAAATTGTTTTATGGTCTTTGGAATTCTCCAGTCAATATGAACCTCGACACCTGCTCAGTAACAGTTGAGTGGTTAGGACTGCCAGGCCAGTTCCCCGAGAGACGCAAGTGTAGATAGGGGGCATTATTATTATTGGATGTGCGAAGATGAAACGCTGGCGCGTCTAGAACTGCAGCCGTGCGCGTGGTCAGGACAGTCTAATATTCTGCCGGGGCCCGGTGGAAATTACTGGGGCACTGCAGCCAGCGACCGGAGATTATGGTCCACGGTACTCCATACTAATTATGGAGTCCTTCAGTGGTTCGGCGCCGTTTTGTACATGCAAGATGACAACGGTGTCATAATTGTGATGGTTGTGGTGATTCAATTCGAGTGCAGACAGCAGCATTGTCATGACAGTCAATTCAAGATTGACAAACACCCAGCTACTAGCCTATTACTCAGTACTGTCTTGAGTCCAAATTCCTAATTTGTATCAGTTCCTGTTTGTTGTGTTGCACTGTCGCCAAGTTGCAGCCGGCAATCCTCTCTTCTCTGGCTTAGGGACGGCCCCTTCCCGTCGCTTCTCTTCCATCCCCCCCGTGCGCGTCGCGTTTGTCGCAGCAACAATAATAATAAAAAGAATCACTTCTTCCCCTAAGACTTTGATTCCCTTTCCTTCTCCTACTTGTCCTCTCCAGATAATACTGGTAGCGCTTGCTGCTCTTGCTCAAGCGATCGAGGTGTACCCTGGCGTCTTGAATGCCTGCCTGAAGTGTTCTATACAAGTCAACAGCTTCCACCGATCGTCCTGGTAAACCCCCTCCCGATCTGCGACTGCGATTTCTTCACACAACACAGCAGTCGTTTCTACCTTTCATCTACTTGGCATCTAATTCGAGACCTGCGCAGGAAAACATGTCGCTCAAAGAAGTATACCAAAGGTTCCTTGCGGACCCTAAGTCTGTATCCTTGGCTCCCAATGTCTCGTTGATCTATATCACGACTACAACGACATTTGAAGGATCCGATGCGGTGCTCAACCATCTTTCGCGCCAGCAAACCATCGTCAAGAAGAAGTCAGACGAGATCATCAGTGTCATCGAAGGCGCTGACTCCTTGTGCCTCGATGTCGAAACGTCGCTGGAGTTTGTCTCTGGCGGCGGGGCTTATCTCCCCTCCCTGGACGACAATTTCCTGGCGGATCGCGTTGCAACATTCCCGATGGTAATTGTTTTACCCCTCTAACGCACTCAAGCGCTTTTTTTGTGTGTAGTGTCTGATGTGTGTTGCAGGTCCATATCGTTCGCTTCGATGCGCAACAACAAATCCAACAGATCAGGCTCTACTGGGACCAAGGATCTCTGTTGAAACAGGTTGATGTCATTGGCTCTCGCGGGCGCAACTGGCCGATTCGCGACGCCAAAGACCAGACTCGCCTGATCAAGTCTGCCTTTTCCACAGTGGGTGCGGCTAAACCACCTCTTCCTGCGCCGACAGAAAGTAAGGATGCAAGTGACAAGGAAGTCGCACGCCCGATCTCTCCTAGTAAGAGGCATATCAAGGACCCTTATGCCGCCGAATCGCTCTTCGAGCTCCTCTCCCCGGGCTCCGACCGTAGCGAACCCGTCCGTGCCCCTCGTGCCCCTGCCTCCGCGAAGCCTCCGCCCCGTGAATATAGCGAGCTTTTCGTCGGTGACGATGGTGACGCTCCTGACGCGACGCCTTCTAAGCCAAGAGCGCCCAAAGCGGGCGGAAACAAAAACTACCAGCCCTCGCGGCTCTTCGACGATGACGAAACCGTTGCGGTGGAAAATAAGAAGACCATCTCCAAGACCCATCAGAAGAAGTACAGCCATTTCGAGCTCGGAGGCGACAACAGTGAGCGGGAGATCAAGACGGTGCCTACCCGCCCTAAGTCGCGCCATCTTTCTCAATGGGACTTTGAGGATTTCGCGACTCCAGAAAAGCCTAAGCGTCAGTCCCGTCACCAGGAGGTCCGTCATTTTGGATGGAGCGATGACGAGCCGGAGCAGAATGAGGCACCACCAGCCAAACCGCGCATGCCTCAGCCCCGACGTGACGCAGAGACTCACTTCCAGCTGACCGACAATGACGTCGAGGAAAATCAGAAGAGAGTCATGGATTCTTACCAGAACAAGGGCTTAGGTCTTTACCAGAACCACCTTTACGGCCAGGAGGATGAGCCTGCGCCTGTCAAGACGGACGCCAAGGCACCACTTTCGGTTGTTCCCAACGGTGCCCACCGCAAGAAGGACCTCGACAGTCACTGGACAATGACTGACTCGTCGCCAGTGAATGAGAAGGCCAATGCGGAGAACAAGAAAACGATTGGCACTGACCGGTTGAAACATGTGAAAATGATGGAGCCTTCTTGGGATACCTACGACGAATCTCCCCAGCCTAGCAAGATGGCTCCCAGTCGCCCTGTTCGAAACGTCAACCAACGCAGCTGGGGATTTGGTGATGAGGATCTGTAAATGAAGTGACTTCGGGGATTGGGAGCAGGATTTCCGCTCCTCTTGCCCAGGTTTGCAGACCATTGGCGTCTCTGGATGAGTCGAATTTCCCCATGTCTCTCGAGTAAGATTTGTGTATAACCTGAAGAAAGCGAACTTTACGACCCACGACCGATAAATGCCCTCGATGATAACCACTCCTTATCACGGCTGTTCCTTTGCTCGAAACCACGGAAAATCCCGGATTGTGGAAGAAACACAGAGCAGAACATGGCTGAAATCGACGATTGTACGGCATATTCGACACAGTGGCAGATTTACGAGTTTCTTTTCCCTTTCATCGCCTTATTCCCATTCGTTACGAGTCGCAGTTCGTTCGGTCGTCTTGCGAATCCTTTTGTTGTACAAGTCAGAAGTCTTCATGTTCTTTTATGTATTCTATTCTATGTTCGATATCCTTGCACATTTCGAGGGGGTGTACCTATTGAAAACACTGCCAAAGTTTCAACTGATATTGGGGATATTAGTGTCTGCGTGATAATAAGCAGCTGAATCAAGTGAAGCTTTCCAACGTCTCTGTTCTTTTCTTTTCTTTTCCATCATGTTTACTTGCTCCTCATTATTACGATCAGTCAAGTCAACCTTGGTCTTTCCTACTGCTCCCCCAACAACTGTTCCGCCGCCTCTTTATACGCCTTCATCGCAACCCTCCACAAGTCTGGCCCAACACTCACCCTCTCAACACCCAACTCCTTGATCTCCTTGACACCCAGAAACCCTTCCCGAAGACACATCTTCACATTCACCCTCCCATCCAGCGCCTCTGCCAACCTCTTCACCTCACTGCCCGACACCCCCCTCCCCTTCGGCCCACCCCAAACGAACACCGTCCAAGCTCCCGCCTCCAGAAACGCCTTCCCCCTCTCGATCGCAGCTTCAACCGTCGCCCCCTCCACCTCACCAAGAACATCCGTCCTCGCATTGATGGCAAATTCAGGAACCCCCGCCTCCCTCGCCGCAGAAACAGCCACTTGAATCCTTTCCACTGCCTCGGGAAGCGGACGCAATCTACCCGTGGAGTTATCCATGTCTTCGAGGTTACATCCCACCGCACCCAGGGCGATGATTTCCTTGATGGTTGAAGATAGCTCATCTTTGTCGCCGTAGCCATCTTGGATGTCGACTGTTAGTGGTAAGGAAGGATTGATTGCGTGGACTGTGGAGGCGATGCGCGCGACGGCGGAGAGGTTCTGGGATTTGGTCATGGAGTTGTCGTCTAGGCCTTGGATTGCGGCGACGGCGTAGGAGGCTGTCGCGACGGCGTGCGCGGAGGGGGAAGAGGCGACTATGGAAGCGGTTGCGGCGTCGTAGACGTTTGTGAGAATGAGGAAGTTGCCTGGACGGTGGAGGGAGCGGAAGTGTTTTGCAATGTCATTTTGGGATTGGGATGAAGACGGTGGTTGGGACATGCTGTACTAGTAGGTAGGTACAGAGTCCTCGGTGGTATGATTTTAGTGGTGGTGATATATATTGACGACGGGTGTGCCAGACGTTGAGGGATGGATGGAAGGCCGACATACAGTTACAACAGTCTCGGGGGCACGAATCCAAATTTATTTATTTGTAAGTACTCAATCGCAGGAACTACAGGATCGTATTTGTTGAGTCATGCACAGAAGTGACTATAGGTATTGATGCCAAGATAGAAAAAAATACGAGATGTTTGCTTTCAAAGTGACCAATCCGATGCTTCGTCGGATTCTGATGCCCAGTTCGTCTGGGAATTCAAGAAGGATTTCATGCTATCACGTACGGATCAAAGTCAAGGAGATAAAACCAGACAGAAGTATCAAGCTTCTTCCAACTGTACCTTACTATGTATGGCCTGCAATAGATTCGCGCAATTTGGTTTTTTTCCAGGCTGCAATCTTTCCAATCATAGACAATCTGCCAACATTCGAAAGACAAGAATCAAATTTCTCAGTAGATAAAAGAACATGTCCTCCACTAGATATAGAACATCATGTCGCGCACATTCGGATGAATCTCAACATCGCTTGGACTCGCCGCGAGAGCAGGACCGCTCCCCGCAACCATTCTACCCGACGGAGTCGCCTGAGGGGTCGGATCGAAGACATGGCTCAGATAGCATCTGGCGCGCTCGCACACAAGATCCGCATAATACGCAGGCGGACAGATACTGACAGACCTCGTAGCGCGGCCGAACAGGTAGCACATCTTGTGCGTCATGTCCTCCAGGATGTCTGCCGCGTTCTGGAACGGCGGGTTCGGCTTCTGTTGTTGGAAGATCTCATCCCACACGGTGAAGTAGTGAGCGGGGCGAGCGGTTCCCCTCAGCGGCGTATGTGCCTGCAGGTAGAAGTCCCAGTTCCGGGCCTCGGTGACGCCGCGGTCAACGACGGTGCCGTTCTTGGGATTCATTGATCTGTCCGCGTCCTGGGCGCGGGTGGGGTAGAATCGGGTGTGGTGGCGCTTGCCGACGACGATTATCGCGATTCGGGGAAGTCCTCTCTTGGTGAGAGCCGCGGGGTAGGTTTCCTGGCAGGCTTTCTTCAAGAGGGGCAGTTCCTTCTCGATGACGTGGTCGTATTGCCCTTCAGACACTCCATCGCGGTACACGATGATGTTCTCGGGGAACATCTTGTTGTTGTGGCGAGCCCAGAGGTGGAGGCGAGATTTGAGCAATTTATCCAGCGCGGACACCATCTCCTGACGACTCTCTTGGACTCGGATGTCGGCTGGCCATTGGCCGAGGGAGGCATCGATCGAGGCGACGATGCCTGCTACACTATGCGCAGCCTTGTCGGATCCCGGGGACGGGTGGGTGACGTCGACGCCGACGAGCATGGTCTTGCCCTCGGCGACGAGGCCCAGCTCTCGCTTTTCCAGGGATTGATTGACGCCGCCTAGCTTCAGATTGAACTTAAGGCCGACGTTTGCGAGATATTGCTCATTAGCGCCATCAAACTTCTTGGCGAGGACGTTGATGTTGCCGACTCCTCTACGGACATCGCAGATCGTCTTGACGCAATTGAAGAGCGCCGAGTCATCGGTATGTAGAATCGTCAAGATCAAATCGGGCTTGATCCGGGCTATAAGCTCGCTGATGGCCTTGTCAATATCCTCTTCGTCGTTCCTGCCGGACAGATTGATTTTCATTCCGGGGCTGGGGGGATTGACTCTGAGGCCCATCTCGATCAGCTTGCCACCGAGACGTTTCAGGGTCTCCTCAAGCGGTTGATTCCGGAAGAACGGCCGCGGCCTAGCTGCATCAATATAGAGCCAGGTCCAGGAGAGAAGTTGAGCAGGTTTGGAGAATTTGATCGCCCTCATATTCCAACTGCCGTCCATAGTATCAATAGCCTTGGGCTCCGACTTGTTGTCCTTGTAATAAACGCGGGGTGCGGGGAGAATGCGCCCTGCGACGGTGATCAAGTCTGGATGGATTTGAATGCCAAAGGCAGTCTGCGGGCGTCAGTCAGTCAGGTGGGCCTTTGTACAAGGAAAGCAGGGACAGGGTTTACGAGAGTGGGATTTCCTGAGGAACCGAGGCCAAGCACTTGGGTGCACTTGGTCACAATATACTGAGCATTCTGCTCCGGGTCGCGAACAGCAAAGTCCAACATGTTCCTCGTCTGATTGGGGGTAAGTTTCGTGCCGGCAGGTTGACCAGGCACAACCTGGCAGACTTCCACAGGCAAGTATGATGGGTTCTGCCTGTTTCCGACATTCACGACTGGAAAATTGGGATCGCAATCGATGCCATATCCTTGTGGACGACATTGTTAGAAAGTCGTACCGAATCGGTGAGATACAAGATATACTCACTCTCACGGAAGAAGTCAGCGACACTGACATATTTGCCAGCTTGTTCGGGTCCAGCTTTTGGAGGCTGTTTGCTTTTCTTCCCTCCCCTCTTAGAATTCCCAGCTGAAGGCTTCTGCGATGGCTGCTGCTGCCCAGGGTTGTCGAGGAAGAATTCGACCTCTTTTGGGCCAGCGCCATGCCTCGCCACCCTGGGCGGATGTTGCAGTGAGGCCCCATCAGACCGAGTTGCCAATCCAGCAATAGTCTTGATCCGTGGAACGTCCTCACCTTTGTTATTCTTCCTGGTGATATGTGTCGCTCGAATTTTGAGTTTCTTGAGGAACGCTTCCAGCTTGTAGACGTTCGGGTTATTCTCGTTCTGATAACTGCGGATCACGTTTTTCAACTCTCCTTCCTGGTAGCAGGCAATGTACTTGACTTGAACGTTGACCAGGAGGCGCGCTGTCGCAGCACGAACACTGACGAAGAAACCACGGAGTACCTCCAGACCCGCACCCAAACTTTCCTCCTCTTTCAAGTCCGGATGAAGACTAAAGTGTCTCTTACTAATCGAGGCAATCAATGGATCGGCTTTTGGTTGATGTCCCAGAACAATGTTCATTGCTTGCACTACCTCATCTTTGGACTCGAACATGGCGCTAGCATTAGTCGAAGACAGATAGTTCAGCAGATCCGACGGGCGAAGCTTCCCCGTGAACTGAACGTTGACTCGATAGACTGTCGGTCGCTCCGGATAGTCGTCCTCATGCTCGTCCTTGTACCGGACGTCGTATCTTGGCTGCAAGTCAGGGAGTTCAACCCTCGAGACCAGGGTCGACCGATAATCAGTCGCGATGCTGTTCTGACATTGTAAAAAGTGCTCGTCCAACAAGAGTCTCACGATCTGCTTGACCTTCTTGCCGGTCGGTTTTCGGCCAGCTCCGTCAGCATCAACATCGATGCTATAACGGAAAAGATCCTGGTCCTTGGTCGATAATTGGAAGTAGTTGGCATAGAGCAAGATCCTCTGACCAACAGTTCCAAAGCCCGGCCGCTCGGGATAGCGAGCCTGACGTGGGACCTGCTTGGACTTTTGAGCCAGAGCATTTGTGATGGCATCCTCGGTTTTTCGAAGATCGGCGTCAAATTGTGGTGGCTGGCCATTTTGCAGACTATATATATTGCAGTGAATCAATTATTTCCGTTCTGCACTACACCGTGTAACACTCACGAGTAGATCTTCTTGGGACCTTGATCTCTTCCGCCATGGAATCCGCCGCCTCTGGATCCTCTGCCAGCATTGTCTCCTCTTCCTCCCCCTCGTCCACCACGATAGTCACCCCCAGATGGAGGACCAGAGCGGATGGAAAGCTCCATGCTGGAGCCTCCTCGTCCGCCGCGTCCACGAGCCCCGCGGTCCCCTCCTCGGCCCCGACCGCGCTGAGAGTCACCTCCTCCGAACTCCTTCTTGCTATACATAGCGTGATAATCACAACTGAAGAAAACTAGAACTGAAGATGGGAGAAGAGATCTGTGTCAGGAAAAGAAAGCAGAGGTGGATGATGCTGCTCTCATTTCGGAACTTAGAGCGGCTTTATCTATCTACCTTAAACCACCACTCTCCGTACTGGCGTCTAGCCTCATCCTTTTGTGCTGGGCAAATGAAGCGCGTTGTCGTGGCGCAGAGATGCAGGAAATCAGTCAATCAATCAATAGTGACAAATCATTTGATGAAGTGACAGATGCCGCAGCAGCAAAAGCAAACCAACATTAGTTGGCGCATGGAGTGTTAAACAGTCAAGCGAGACAATTCCTGTCCCAGAGTTTCAGTTTCTTTGTTTCTCTTCAGAATGCAATAATTAATGAATCTTAACCAGCATCCTGGGAGCTTCATGGATGACAGGATGACATTGCTATATAAGTTAGTTAGTTATTCGGATCATTCAATATCAGCAGTAACAAGCCAAACCATGGATCAATCAAATGTTAATTTGGTCCTGGGAAACACTGCCGCCAATTTAGTGAGAACCAACAACCTTTGAAGCTTCTCGCGTTAACTCACCAGTTGGCACTTAAGCACAGGACAAGCTAACTCGTTCCCAATCACTCATGATTGTTTCAGGACAAATGTTCACTTCAAGCCATGCTCTGTCCACGGCGCTTGGATTATAATCCAGATGTGATAGAAAGAAATCATACACCTATCGTTTGCAATATAATACTAGAACATGTCTCAGAATTTCTGTCCACAGACTCGGTCCACTGTGGCCAGTATATAGCGTGTGGGATATTGCACTAAAAAAATTGCAGAAATCTAACGATAAAACGACCAGGTTTCGATGAAATACATATGATGGCTCTTCATCCCCTTCTTGGACAACAAGCCAGGATGAATAATGCAACGTTGCAGCGATATGAGTCAACGGCAAAAGCAAACATGGCACTAATGATCCATCATTGGCCCATTGACAAATAAGCCTGCTGGAAACCAAAAGACAGCTTTAGATCATGATGGAATGGAAAGTAGTTGTAACCCGTCCTCGCTTGTATAAGCTTGAGATAAGCTTGATAATCTTGCATACATCGCTCTGTACATAAAGCTTGAGAATCTTGAATCGGTTCTCCATTAATACTCTTCTCCTGGAATAATCGGACGTTTTGAGACGATACATGTATTCATCCAGACAGTATTGGACGAAAAGCCCTTTGTCATTCTGCGGTATTCTGCTGTACAGCAGGGGACGAGAGCACATAGAAATCACTTCAGAGGGACGATCATAAGAATAAGGAAATGGTCTGAATGTGTTTAACACGAGCGACGGCCTACTCCGTGGAATCGTAGACGTTTATCCAAAACTCCTCCACCACAAAAACACGACGGTGAGCATACTCAACGGTTGACCAGGTTGGAGACCCGCCGGGAAGGCCTTTCTTCTCTTCGTTGAGCTGATCTTTCTCTCACGCTGGCTTGGGCTGATGACTAAGGACCACAACCGTCACGTAAGGTCACTCGTCCCTAATCTTGGTAGCAGTCACTCTTTCGTACGACTACGGTGGGTGAGAAAGACCTTCTGGCGCGATAAGACGGCTCGGAGATACTATTTAATATCGCCGCATCGCTTCTGGAGCTGCTTCCTCTCGTCTTTTGTTCTCATCGACGTGACGCTGTCGGGCTCTGTCGAACATTGCGCAGACTGATCGTTCGTCTTCGCATCATCTTTAGGGGATTTCGAACCATCTTCGACTCTTTCGCCACCATTTTCAGGTCGAAGAAGAAGCACTTGGGACAGGGTACGTTTCAAGCGCATCGAGGATCGCGACCCCCGCTTCTGTCGCTTTCCATCCTGCATTTATGGATTCCGGTCCTAATCTCTGGCTCAGGCAATATCCTGCTCCATTCAATTGAAGCGCGTCCTATTTCCTTTCCCTACATCGGTAACGCGATCGTGGCGTGTCTGAACGAGCAGCAATCGCCTTCTAGCCAGAACCGTTAAGCCGCGCGCCAGGCTCCCACGACCGGGTGTACCGCCAAGCCCTTGTCGGGGTTTTCGCATCGACCATTAATTTTTGACCGACTCCGAGTGGAGGTAGTCACCGAGCCTCTGCTCTGATATACCTTCCTTCTCTGGCCTCGTACGACTTGCAGATTGAGGAGCACAGGTATCCAAGGCAGTCTACCGAGTACGCGAAGCAAAAACTTGAGGGACCACGTTCAGTATTGAGAGATCTCTTAGGGGCGAGGGCTTGTCTGCTGAAGGTGCGACCAGTACCTACCATCGCCCCTCAGACACCACTTGGGCCGTACTTGAGTTATACGCGGTTCAAGAGTCGTGACCGCTGTCAACCATTACCTGCAACTCTATATTGATTTATAATTCCGTCTTTCACATTCCGCAACATGTCTCCGACACCACCATCTACGACGTCGTCAAGCGCAGGCACACACTCCCCCGAAGGCCAATTCCGGGTCATCAGAAAGAGAAACCGCGTACCTCTTTCTTGCGCCCCATGCCGACACAGGAAGTAAGGCCTCCACATCTCCGTACCCTTCGCCGTGATTTTAGCTTCTTCTGACTCGACCAAATAGATTGAAATGCAATCGTGCGCATCCGTGCGAGAACTGTATCAAGCGAGGCGATGCCTCTTCCTGTACCTATGCCCAGGCGAATGCGAGGAAAAAGAGCTCTCCGCTTCAGAGCGCGTCGAGCTCTCCCGATGATATGCAGAACAGGATAGACAGGTTGGAAAGCTTGGTTCTATCGCTGATGACGAATGGAGCACAATCGGTTGGTCCGGCTGCTGCCATGGCAGCCATATCTGGCAACAGTAGCGCGGGCTCTGTCCGAAACCCGACCGAACTCGATGTGGACGAGGATTTGGCAAACGGGCAAGAAGAAAGCGATACAGAGCAAGTGACGAAATCATTCGGCATCATGAAGGTCGATAATAAGACATCGTACTATGTGAGCGATGCGCATTGGGCGTCGGTGCTCAACGATGTAAGTAGGCTGGTGCTTTATGTGTTGACAGCGTGCTATATACTGACTATTACCCATAGATAGCAGAAGTCCGGAATTACTTCACGATACACAAAAAGCAGTATGAAGAACAGGCAGAGAAGCTGAAGGCCACAAAATCCAACACTGATTTCCCCGGTTCCACCCTTTTGTTCGGTGCTATGAAACCGACGAGTCGAGCAGAGATAATGTCTTCTTTACCATCCAAATATATCACAGATATCCTTATTTCTCGTTATTTCAATAGCTATGACCCTTCGAGTCGTAAGTGGTCGCGTGTTATGCCCTCTTGGATGGCATGCTAACATAGCCCTCTAGACATTCTTCATAGCCCAACTTTTCAGGCTCAGGTAAGTGTACTTCTTCAATTCACGGTAGTTTCGTTATTGACCTCTGTACCAGTACAATAGACACTGGGAAGATCCCTCTCAGACATGTATCACCTGGATTGGCATGCTTTTCGCCATGATGCGACTGGCTATGCTATCCTACCATAGAGAAGGGGATGAGCCACCCGAGTTTCGAGGGAAATCTCTGGACATGGCCGGGACATTCCGAAACCTCATGGCCCAATGTTTGACGTTGGCTGATTATCCTAAGCCGCACCCATTCTTGATCGAGTCCCTGATCTTTCACCTGCATGGGGACTTCTGCCAGACGAGAGAGGCCGATACATCCGTTTGGGTGCTTGTGGGGGTGATCGCAAGATTAGCGGTAAGTCAATATCGCAACTTGCACTAGCTCCTTGGCTGACCAGAGATCTTGATGATATAGATGCGGATGGGCTATCACCGTGATAGCAAAATGTTTCCCAACATTACACCGTTCCAAGGCGAGATGCGTAGGCGGGTTTGGACATTTGTGAGGCAGGCGGATCTCCTGTTCTCTTTCCAAGTCGGGCTTCCAAGCATGCTGCGCTCAGCGGATAGCGATACAGAATTACCTCGGAACCTGTACGATGACGATTTCGACGAAGACTGCAAAAAACTCCCACCCTCACGACCTCCGAACGAGCCCACGCCGATCTCCTATTTGATTGCTAAAGCCCGCTTGACCTTTGCCTTTGGCCGCGTCATCGAGCACACCTCGTCCGTCAAGAGTGGCTCATACGACACCGTCATGGAGATTGACGCAGAACTCCGCCGAGCGAGAGATCTCATCCCGGAACATCTTCATATGCGCCCGATAGAAGAGTGCCAACTGGATCCCTCAACCTTGATTATGTCTCGGTTTAGTGTCAACAGCGTTTACCACAAGGCTCAGTGTGTGTTACATCGACGATATCTCGTTCCCGCACGCGAGAATCCTCGATTCACTTATTCCCGGAAAACATGCATTGATTCGGCAATGGAGCTCCTTCGATACCAGTCCATCCTTTACAACGAAACGTGCCCTACAGGCCGTTTCAGAAGTAAACAGAATCGAATTAGTTCTCTTAGCTCAACGGACTTCTTACTGGCAGCAACAATTGTCTGCCTCGATCTCCATCATTCAATGCAGCGGCAGGCGGCGGGCAGACCATCCGATGATACGTATACTTGGGGCAGGGAGCGACGAGATGAGATGATGGCGGCAATCAAGCGCTCCAAGGAAATCTGGGAAGATCTCCGCGATGAAACTCTGGAGGCCTGGAAAGCGACGGGAATTCTGGGAGTGATGCTCGCCAAAATGAACCTTGGGTTCACAGGCACCGAGAATGGTACCGGCGCTCCTGTCTTCGAGCCGCAAGACGAAAAGCAGAGCGCAGCAATGACGTTAGGATTGCTTAGCAGCGGAATGAGCCCTATGGCCACCGGTCCCTCGACATTTACCGATCCAAACTTCAACAAGCTGAGTGATGCGCCTGCATCCCAAACAGGGGCAGCGCCCTCAGCCGAGATGCCAGGAGCACCTTCACCCTTCAGTAACATGTTTGGGCAGATGCCCGACATGCAGGTGAACTTGGATTGGGACGCTTGGGACAGTTACATTCAGAATTCGAATTTTGAGCCTCAAAACCAGTGG
Source organism: Evansstolkia leycettana (assembly GCA_000787455.1). Lineage (NCBI taxonomy): Eukaryota > Fungi > Ascomycota > Eurotiomycetes > Eurotiales > Aspergillaceae > Evansstolkia > Evansstolkia leycettana. Next base: position 52,711 of record JSYV01000757.1, on the reverse strand, counting down.
TGGCCAATCTTTGACCTGCAGCAATCGCAACAGGCCCCAAGCCCTTTATCGTCGGGGCGGATGCAGCCGGCCACTAGTGGTGGTGTGGAAGGGACTCGCCCAACTCGGCTTCCTGGTGTTCTTGCGCCCTTCTCCCCTCAGCCCAGTATGAATTACGACAATAATGGCCCATCTATGCCTGGGCTTTACAACAACCCGAGTTCTCCCCAACAATCAAATAATGCTGCCAGGGGTCAAGGCACGTTGTGATGGGTTGGATCTACCGACTGAAACACTCTCTACTACCCTCTGCGTATTACATGCGATTGTTTCACTAATTGCTGTTATTTTGTCTGGATGGCTTCGGAAAAGTTCGCGGTGCAAGGCGCATTGTTCATAAGAGCAAAATAAGGCCAAATTGATTTCTGGGATATATGATCCGTGACGCTGGTTATGTACCTATATGGTTCCACTTCCTTCACAGGTTTGTTTCAGGGCTGTCTCTGCTAGTTTTTGGATGATGATAGATATCCCCCACTCTTCGTTTTCTGTATGCTCGGAGATGCCCATTAGGAGGGCCCTTGGTAAAAACTGATTCAGTCTCGTTTCGAGTCTTTGCAACAAGATGGACAAGATGCTGGTTTTTTTCAGATCATTCCAATCAACCCAGCGATCATTCGTTGTGGATGCTATCTTTATCATGTCAACCTGTTGTACTTGTTGTACTTGTGCAGAAAAATGTTATGCCTGTTACAATCGTGCGAGCAACTTGGGAAATTTGGAGACTCGAGGTATTTCCGCGTCGAATAATAAATGATGCATGGTGCAAGAGATGACCCTGGGAATTTGGCAAATCTCGAGACTGCCATTTGGTTTTCTGCTAAGCCACGTGACCGCCAGCCCAGTCCGATAATTGATAAGGCGCAGGAACTTTTGCTGCCAGTTTCAACCAGGCGACATTTATTTCTATTGCAATTGATTCGATTGCATACCCACGAAAATGTAAGAATCTTGATACTCCCGTTTCTACTATTCGGCTTCTTGCATTCCAGATAAATGTCTCCACTATTCCTGATGGCAATTGTCTCTTACGTGAGCTAATCATTTGCCTCATTCAGGCATTTCCTTCGACGAGCTGCCGTTCGTCTTCTATCCACGTCGTCGACGGTACCTGCAAGGCCCACGTCGGTCGCATCAATTACTCTGTCATCGTCTCAATTTCTTCGCCTACAAGCGTCCAGATACGCAGTCCAGCGCAGATGGGCCAGCGACGGGATCTCAACACAGTCCGGACAGGTGCAGCAGCGCGATGATGCACCACCAGCCTCGGCGGACCGACAAGACTCGCAGATTCTTGAATCCGCAGTCAAGTCGACCGCGGCTGAATCTCTCAAGCCAGAAGCATCTGTCAGCAGAGAACAAGCCTCTGTCAGCAAAGAACAACATCTACGAGGGCTGGCAGAAGAAGGAGAAGAAGAAGAGATTCCTTCCAGTGTTCAGGCAACGGCTCGGAGATTCAGACGTGGCGAGCCTGAACCCAAAGAGACGTTATATGTTGGAAACCTTTTCTTCGATGTTACGGCGACGGATTTGAGGCATTATTGCGAGAAATTTGGGGTCGTGGAACATGCTACGATCATTCACAACGACCGTGGCAGGAGCATGGGGTGAGTGAAAGTCTAGTAACAGAAGGGACAACAAAAGCCACACGCATGAAGATGAGAACAGGGAACTAATACCATATGTGTCGTCTTGTAGATTCGGCTACGTTACTTTCGACTCCGTCGAAGCCGCGACGCGTGCCAAGGAGCGAATGCACATGCAGATTTTCGAGGGACGCCGCATCGCCGTGCAGTTCGCGCAGAACAACACTGTCGTCCGGCCTAAGATGCCCGTGACTAGGACCCTGTTCATCGGAAACATGGCCTTTGAGATGACCGATCGTGACCTTAACGATCTCTTCAAAGACATCGCGAATGTCATCGATATCCGGGTGGCGGTTGATAAACGCACGGGCCAGCCTCGAGGCTTCGCGCACGCGGAGTTCATCGATACGGCGAGTGCTCAGATTGCGTACGAGATCCTGAACAAAAAGGCGCCGTATGGAAGGAAGTTGAAGATTGACTACTCTTATACCAATAAGAGAGTTAGCAAGCTGGACCCTGCCGTGGTGTCTAACGAGGCTCCCAACAAGGCGCAGTGATCCGATTGCGCGGTGGAGTCTGTCATGAGCTTGCGTTCCTAACGATGCGCTCCGACAAGCAAAGACAAAAGCCATGGCGGTGGAATTCTATTGCTTTGCGTCGGGTTTCCTTTCCCAAGGGACGAGAGGCCCCTCAAGCCGAGAAGCGTTCCGAAAACAGGTTTCCCGTTACCTGCTACTTGAGTGACGTTATAACAGAATGACTGCGGAAAATCAGGACTCCCAGATTGTGCGACGGGAATTTATTGTTAGGAGGATTGTTCGCAGCCGAGGATCTTGTACCATATTGTTGCATCCTGTTATATTATCTAGAAAGTTGGATAGACCGACTGGTCATCTCAATATACCCTATGTGGCTACCTGATGTATGTGTCATTGAATACTCGTTCTCGTGTAACAAGAAGCAAATAATATGAAGCAAATCATAATACAGTACACTACCCAGCTGTACCCTCCGCCATGAGTGACACGTGACGCGCCTTACTCAGCGGACCTCGGCATATCCAGTCACGGAGCTTTCAGACCGGCTTGTATGACAATCCCCACGTTTGAGGAGAGGCTGCTTCATCATCAACTTCTCCTTGGTTTGCATTGCTCAGCTTTTCACTTCGTTGTGGAGCGATAGTATCTTTTTGAAAGCGTTAGGTCTGCCTGGGTCTTGCGCATCTGTCATTCTTGTTCGGAACGATTTCCCGCGTGCTTCTTCACAATGTCGTTCCTCGGTGGCGCCGAGTGCTCGACGGCGGGCAATCCGTTGACCCAGTTCACCAAGCACGTCCAGGATGACAAGTCACTACAGCGAGATCGACTGGTGGGAAGAGGGCCGGGGGGCATGCCAGAAAGCATGCGCTCCAGAGGCATGATGGGTGGACAGGATCAGGTACTGCTTGTGCTTCGTCTATTTGATCGTCTCATGCGAACATTCCCCATTCTGACCTACGACCATCTTGCATGCAGATGATGGACGATTTCATGCAACAACCGGGCCAAATCCCAGGGACCACTCCACAACCTTTTGCAATGGAACAGTTGAGGCGAGAATTAGATAACTTCCAGACCGCTCCGCCGCGGACAGGTTCTCCTGGCTGGGCTGCGGAATTCGATCCAGGTGAACAAGCTCGTATGGAGGCTGCATTTGTCGGCCCTAAGATGAACAACGGGTCAGCATTTACACCCGCAGAGTTCGCTCGCTTCCAGCAACAGAGCCGAGTTGGCATGCCCCAAACGTCCAGCCCTGCCACATCCTCCGCCTCGCCGATGATGGCCGGTTACCAACGCCCGATGGGAATGGGATACATGGGGTTAGGTATGGGCGGCATGGGTATGATGCGCCCGAACTACATCCCGATGGGGATGCAACAGCAGCCCGCAGAAGCTACAACACAGGATAAGGGCAAGGGGCGGATGGTCGAACTTGACGACGAGAATTGGGAAGCACAGTTTGCTGAGATGGAGACTGCTGGCAACCAGAGCTTGGATGATGAAGCCAACGCGGCGATAGAGGCGGAGCTGAACGATCTTGACAGGTCAGTCCCCAATACTACCGAAGCGGTTGATGAGCGAGAAGAATTCCGCGCTTTTGAAAGCGTCTGGAAAAGGGTGCAAGCTGAGACGGCCGCGAACAGGAAATTGGTCGAGGAAAATGCAGATTTCGACCTCAACGACAGCATGCACATGGGAGATCTCGGGGAATGGGATGGGTTCGATAGTCTTCAAACCCGATTCCGGGACCCTCAGTTGGGCGATTATCTGTTTGAGGAGGATAATGTGTTCCGGACGGTTAACAATCCGTTCGAAGAAGGAATGAAGATCATGCGAGAAGGTGGAAATTTGTCGCTGGCGGCTTTGGCTTTTGAAGCTGCCGTGCAGAAGGATCCTCAGCATGTGCAGGCTTGGACGATGCTTGGTTCAGCACAGGCGCAGAATGAGAAGGAACTACCTGCGATTCGCGCTTTGGAGCAAGCACTCAAGATCGATCCTAACAACCTTGATGCGCTGATGGGCTTGGCGGTTTCCTACACGAATGAAGGTTATGACTCGACTGCTTATCGGACACTCGAACGGTGGCTGTCCGTCAAATATCCCCAAATCATCGACCCCAAGGATATCTCGTCTGATGCAGACCTGGGTTTCACGGATCGCCAGATGCTACATGATCGGGTCACAGATCTGTTCATCCAAGCTGCCCAGCTTTCCCCGTCGGGCGAGCACATGGATCCCGATGTACAGGTCGGTCTGGGTGTTCTGTTCTATTGTGCGGAGGAGTACGATAAGGCAGTTGACTGTTTCTCCGCTGCCCTTGCGTCCACCGAATCCGGAACCGTCAACCAGAAGGAGCAGCTTCATTTACTCTGGAACCGCCTCGGCGCGACGCTTGCCAACTCTGGCCGCTCGGAGGAGGCGATCGAAGCGTATGAGCAGGCCTTGAATATCAACCCAAACTTCGTTCGCGCGCGGTACAATCTCGGCGTCTCGTGCATTAACATTGGATGCTACCCTGAAGCCGCACAGCACCTTCTAGGTGCATTGTCCATGCACCGCGTGGTTGAACAGGAGGGTCGCGAGCGCGCTCGGGAGATCGTCGGCGGCGCAGACGGTATCGATGACGAGCAGCTAGAGCGGATGATTCACATCAGCCAGAACCAAAGCACAAACCTGTACGACACCTTACGGCGGGTGTTCAGCCAGATGGGCCGTAGAGATCTGGCTGATATGGTTGTGGCGGGGATGGATGTGAATGTGTTCCGGAAGGAATTCGAATTCTAGATGAATCATTGAGCCTCTGCTGGATCTGTGGCTTTTGCTGGAACTAGAGCATGAACTAGTTGGAATGGGTGCATATGGTTTGATACATGTCGAATGGGATGGTTATGAGAAGACACCAGAGTTCGGCCGATCTGAGTAGATCTGTATTTATCCACAACAATGACGGCACTACAACATGTTGATGCCAGTAAAGACTATATAATATATGTAGACGCGAATCAAGAAAGTTCACGGCTTAATGGCACAACCAGGTGCTTCAGGAATGGATTTCCAAGCCACATCGGATATGTTACATGAACGAGAGGCTTCAATGACCGATAATCTACACTGTCATTAACATGCTGGCGTTCTTATACCATGTCAACAGCGGATTCTCTCCGCTCCGGGTCTCGGTATCCTCAATATATGCCCATCGACGCATGAAATCTTCATGGCTCATGACTTGGGTCAATTTCCCGGTGATCGCGCGGTAAATGTCTTCGACTACATTGAAGTCGGTGGGGAAGAAGATGTCGAAATAGCCTTGTTGAACCTGTTACCAAGGTGGAACTCGTTAGCATGACTCCAATAGATGGCACGAAGAGTGTCAGAAAGCACATACAAACGGTGTTGAAACCGGCACCGTCCGTCTCTTGTATCGAGTCTGGACCACTGGGGCATTCAAACCGGGGACGGTATCCGGGAGAGTGCTGAAGTCACTGGCTATTAGTCGATGCGCCGGGAAGTAGCTGTCAAGAATTTCGAAGAATTGCATGAGCCTGGTGGGAATGTATTCCGGCAGCGTATACTCCTTTTGGAACGGCAAAGCGTTACGGACTCCCCGCAAAAACTTCGGACCTAACGGCGTGGGAAACGGCCGCGTTGCAGCCGCTTGTCGCACTCGAAGGAATCGCGCCGCAACCGGATCGAGCTGTGTGTGGTAATATTCGTGGAATTCACCGTCCGCGTCGATCATAACCCCTCCCTGTTGGGGTAGCTCCGTTTTGATATGGTAGCGGATCGTATCGTGGGCGAAATTGTCGAACACCTCCAGCGCAAGGAAGAAGCACGGCGAGTGCACAAACGTGTCCCAGTCGAAGATGGAGCGATTGATGATTTCGACGCGGTTCAGGTGTCCGGCGGCATTCAGCGAATCCTTCAAGTTCTTCATCTGTAAACCCGCAAGTGCAGGAGAAATCTCGATGATCTTAAACTTCGTTCGTTGGTAGACTTCGTGGTCGGTATCTCGGATGAAATCAAGGATGTTCAACATCATCGTTCCGTTTCCCGCGCCCATTTCGTATATTATCAGGTCGTGGTAAGGGTACAGCGTCAATTTGTAATTGGACACCAAATATCGAGCGATTGTCTCCCCGTAATAAGGACGGAAAAGTTCCGTAGGTGTATGCCATAATTGGCGCGCCTCGTCATATTCTGTCTCATCTAGTTTGTCTTCAAACTCTGCATAGCGCTCTCCCAGAAGTCGATGAAATGCCGGGCCGTCGTCGATGTTGTTGAAATCGAACGGTTCGCCGGGGCTGAAGATGGTCGCGTGCTTTGAAAAGTAGCCATAATTCGGGTTATAAAGACTATCTGATATTGAATATCAGCCCATTGATCGTGGAAAAGAACCCCCCCCCCTGGGCGCATAATCAGACGTCTCCTACCGTCGATAAATTCTCTGGTCCACATCTTCACTTTCTTCGGCCGTTCTCCACGACTGCGTAGCTCCTTGGCCGTTACGAGCGGAAATGTCTGCAACTCCTCCATAATATCCCTCGGATTATCGCCTCGCTTATACCAAATGGTATCATCGGAAGCCTTGTTCTTGGTCGGTGATCGTCGTGTGAGAAAGGACCGACATTGTTGGCGTGAAGAATCCCCTCTGCGACAGCGTAGTGACGACGAACACCTGAGAGTCTGACAACCTGGACGCCAGAAGAGCTGTCGAAACAGCTGGTTGAGAACCGGCGAGTCCATGAGCGGCGACGGCAATTAAGCGGGAGGAGCAGAAGTCGCAGATGGAGATGGACATGCGAGCGGAGTTCTTAAGAGGTGGTCCAAGCTTTGATACTGCTTCCATCACTGACTTAATACTTCGGTTCTGCTTCCTCGCTCGGTCAGCACCACCATTCCAAAGTCGAAAGTCCTTGATGGCTGGCGTATAAAGGAAAGTGTCAAGGGACGAATTACCAATGCAAAATACATCTTGATAGCATGAACGATCATTCTCGTATCTATATAGGAGCAGCCTTCGTGGCGGGCATCCTCCTCACTCTAGGCCTGGAACAACTCCGGGAATCTCGAAGACGACAAGAAAGCAAGCCCAAAGGAACCCATGCGACAGGAAATCTTCCAGAAGATGCGCTCTCTGCTCGGAAAGGTCCACCTGCTATCGTGGATGGCATCGAAGGCTGCATAGGAAATACTCCTCTATTTCGCATCAAGTCACTCTCAGACGCAACAGGATGCGAAATTCTCGGAAAGGCTGAAGTATAATCTGTTTCTTCCTCTATTTCGAATCCGACCTCTGACAAACTGAGTGTAGTTCCTGAACGGCGCTGGTCAGAGCTCCAAAGACCGGGTTGCTCTCAGCATGATTCAACTAGTACGATTGCATCTACTTGAAGCAAAGCATTTCTGACGGCTAACTGTCTGACAGGCTGAAGAACAAGGCATCTTGACCCCTGGCTCCGGTGATACGATCTACGAAGGCACCTCTGGTTCTACTGGAATCTCTCTTGCTTCTTTGGCCAGAGCGAAAGGATACCTTGCGCATATGTGCGTACGAACGCATTCTAACCCCCATTGAAATTGATTGATCTGTCTTAAATTTGGACTAACGATGATTGCAGTTGCATGCCTTCGGACCAGGCCATTGAGAAGTCCAATTTACTCCTCAAATTGGGCGCCATTGTTGATCGTGTACCTCCTGCTCCGATAGTGGAAAAGGAAAACTTCGTCAACCGGGCGCGAGCACTTGCTCAGGCCCACACGTTGTCTTCAACAACTTCGCCAGCAAATTCAGGATCATCGACACCAGATCTTCCAAGCACCCCGCGGATGATGCGTGGTAGGGGCTTTTTTGCAGACCAATTCGAGAACGAAGCGAATTGGAGAGCCCATTTCAAAGGAACAGGGCCCGAGATATATGCCCAATGTAATGGAAAGCTCGACGCTTTCGTAGCGGGAGCGGGTACCGGAGGCACGATCTCTGGCGTAGCGCTTTTCCTGAAACCAAGAATCCCCAACCTGACTGTGGTCCTTGCGGATCCCCAAGGTAGCGGGCTTTACAATCGAGTCCGATACGGTGTCATGTTCGACATCAAGGAAAGGGAAGGAACGAGAAGAAGACCACAAGTGGACACAATCGTCGAAGGCATCGGGATTAACCGTGTTACAGCAAACTTTGAGGCAGGGAAAGAATTAGTGGACGATGCGATCAGAGTCACGGATGCGCAGGCTTTGGCCATGGCTAGATGGCTTGTAGAAAAAGATGGAATCTTTGTTGGAAGCAGTAGTGCGGTGAATTGTGAGTCCCCATGCCTCACCATTCCTCATATGTATAGCTGGCTGATTCGGATGGTCAGGTTTTGCGGCGGTCAAGACAGCGATGAAGCTTGGCCCTGGTCACAGAATCGTGACTATCCTGTCCGACTCTGGCTCAAGGCACTTATCTAGATTCTGGGCCAAGGCCGGTGATGTTGGAGGCACGACAGATACTAAGCTTGAGGATGTCTTAAATGCTAAAGAGGATGAATGAGGTACGATGCGCAAAACGCGAAACGAGCGCAGTGACAAATCTTGGAAATGTCTTCCTTAATTGAAGTTCCTATTCTTTTGTGTGCACATTGTACTACTCTAAGCAGAACCGGGAAACCGGTGCGCACCCATGAGCCACCTAAAGCGACAGTTGGATTGCCTCTGAAGTTCCCATCAGCAGATTGGAAGCTTTCTGATCCAAGGCTTGGCCCATGAGATCATTGAAGCTGTTGATCACATCTTGTTTGGGCATCATGGGGTCTCTTTCCTGATTTCCTGGCGCGGAGGACCATCTACTGAATTGGCAAGTGCAGGTTCTTGCGGGTGGTGCTTTTCAGCAGGTTCTCGACCCGTCACATCGTCGTCTTCAGCAGATGCTTCACTTTGGTCCGTTTTGTGACTGGCCGAGGCGCCATCTCCAGCCCAGAGACGCAGCAATTCAAATTCGATCTCCGCAGCTGATCGACCAGGAAATTCTGCGCGAATCTCGGCCCAAGACAAACCTTTCTTATCCTTGAATGCTTCGAGCTTTGCTCTGTCTGCGTCCGACCAGGGACTCGAGACTGGGGGCGGATTAACAAGTCGTTCGTTCCAATGCGTGTGATTCCACATAGCCAGATGAGGCATCTTCTTTCCGGGCAGACACTCAAGAACCTCTTTCCATTTCTTTCGCTGCACATGTCGCATTATGACAATGAGCCTCGCCTCATCCGGTGTCATGAGTGTTCTGGAGCGCTTGCTCTTGGTGGGGGTGGAATCCTGGGCCAGCGCAGGTGAAATGTAGTTGGATGTGGGTGCCGATGACTCTGCGGAAGTTATAGGATTCTTTGTACCGGGCTTGGGAGGTTCTGAATGAGATTCAGTATTTGATTCATTGATCGCCTCGAGCGTTCTTTTGATTTCATTCAGATCGTGCTGACCATCCGAAACTGCGGTCGAGATAATTGTTCTCAGGTGAGAAACATAGTCAGGATAGGAGAAAGAACCATTGCAAAAAGCGCAAATCCTTCCGGACCGGACTGGTACTATTGGCTTCGTCGTCTTCGCTCTGATATTCGTTGGTCGTTTGGGTGTCGGAGAAGGCTGGCACTCTTCCTGCAAGGGATCGTCCGATTCGCTGCCATCTGGAGTTTCTGCAAACTTCCAGTCACGCACCCCAGGACTAGAGTAGATCTTTGGCTTGTGAATCTTTTTCTTTCGTTCTTTATTGACGTTATCTTTTTTTCTCCTGACCGTTCCTGGAGGTGCCCAGAGGGAACCTTCCCCTGGTGCGGATGCAGAGCGTATCGAATCCACCAACGGAGTTCCCTTCACACGCGGTTTGTGCAGAGTTGGCGTCGAGAACCTTGGTCCTATATCAGGGACGTGCCAGATTGGGTCCACAGCTTCCGCCGTATCGTTATGCGCAGGCTGGGTGCGACTCGGCAGCTGATTCACTGAAGCTCCTCTTCCGGTTGCACCCCCATTGATTCCAGCAGCCAGGTTCTTCGTCTGTTCCTGATCATATGGAACAGCCAACGCGACATCCAGCAATGAATCAACGCTTGCATTATCTTCGTCCATGTCAAGAAATCGATCGTCTACCTCATGGTCCGTTCCAGTAGGCCTCTGACCCAGAAGCGAAGTGAAACTGACGGGCTGGATATCTGACGTTGGCTTTGACGATCGTGCTGGAATCTCGTCCCTCTCCATTGACTCCCTAGAATTTTCCAATCCTGATACTTGAGAACTGCCGTCCGATGCGATATCCTCAGAGTCCTGAGTCGTCGAGAACCCTGCCTCGAAAAGCCATGATCCTCCAGCTGTGTCTTTCCCACCATCGCCATCTATACTAAGAATATGACCGTTGTTCACCACTATCCTCCCTGTTCGTAAATCAATTTCGTCTCCCACATCGCTAAAGTCCTTTCCGTATTTCTCAAAGATGCCCTCGAAGATCGATTTAAGGCGTAGGTCATTCCTGGCACGAGCCTCTTGTAGGTCAAAGTCGTCCGGTACTTCTTGCGTATCTGTAACGAAGGACAAGCGAGGTCTTTTCGACGGCCGTTCCATCATGCAGACGAGCGAGGCGGAGAGGTTCTCAGTGCTTGTGTCGTGAGGAAAGAGAGTATCCCAAGTTGAGAAGCCCTGGCGCTACAGAGGGTTTTCAGAGTGAGGGAACGGTGCATTGCTTGGCCAAGAAGGGGGAAAGCTCTCAATCTGACAAGTAGTAGTATCCCGCCTGAAAGCTCATTCTGATCAGATTCTGTATGAAAGAGATCTTGTGGTGTATTGACTGGTAGTGGAACCTCTTTCCAGGTACGTAAAGCGGTAGTTTGGGCGGACCGCGACAGCTCTGGCTTTCGGAGGCAGCTCCGGGGTTAAACACGCAGATGGCATGACGTCTCCCATCCCCAGGAACTTCAGCTACTCACTTCTATTCACTCACTCGGGCCACTCCAGCAACCGGCGCAGTGAAATCCCACCTTTGCAGCACTTTCTGCAGGCCACGATGCAAATGAAGCAACTTTCCGCTTGTCTGCGAAAATGTTTTGCCAGAAATGCCGCACCCCTTTGAAACTGGATGGGTCACTCGAGGCACTCAATCCAGCCGCCTTCGACTTACTTGTCGGTAAGATCGACTTTTGACTGCCATGTTACATTGAGCATGATTCTCACCCGACAATAGCATCTACAGGTAAAACTTTGCCAGAGCATGGACTCAGTTCGTCTACGAGCCGTACCATCTACCCGCAAGACAGACGTGACCTCTACGATCGAGTTTCCAAGCAAGCCGCGTCCCCAGTATACCGAAGAACTATTCCCGCGCCTCGCCATAATGCCAGCAACCAAGCAACGCATCCGAAACTGCCACGAGCAGACAGCGGCAATATGTCGTTTGTGATGCTTACCGAATCTCAAGTGGTGCCGCCACATGCGCTTCAAGGCCTCAATGGGGACAGCTCACCATCGAAAAACAGGCGACAGCCAAGCGCCGAACACCAGGAACGTGGCGCAGAGGACACATCCTTCTCAGATCAGGTCGAGCGCACGACGCGTCTGTTTGAAATCATATCGTCGCGTTCAGATATCGACCATCCTATCTGTGCAGAATGTACAGAGATGCTTGTGGAAGGATTACGGAAGCGACTTGCATCTGCCACCAAGGAGCGGGACGCATACATCTCTTTTCTCAAGAATCTCAACGCATCGGTTCCGACCGCAGAAGAGTTGGAGGCTGCCGAGAAATCCCTCGAGGAGACATTGAAAGCAGAAGAAGCTGCTTTCGCCGAGCTCGTTGCGTTAGAACGGGAAAAGGCAGCTGTTGATGAGGAGATCGCGGCATTAGAAGAGGAAGCGCGCCAGCTGGACCTGGAAGAGGAGAAGTTCTGGCGTGATAGAAACGCATTCGCGCTGACGCTTTCGGAGTTTCAAAACGAACGCGATGCTCTGAACATGAGATACGATCATGATTCTCGCCAGCTGGAGCGGCTTCAACGAACGAACGTTTACAACGATGCATTCTGCATCGGGCATGATGGATATTTCGGAACCATCAATGGATTGCGGCTGGGCCGTCTCGCGAACCCATCCGTGGAGTGGCCCGAGATAAACGCTGCCTGGGGCCAAACCGCGCTGCTTCTGGCGACTATCGCGGAGAAACTGGGGTTTCAGTTCCGGGGATACCGAATTCGGCCAATGGGATCGACGTCGAGAATTGATAAGATCGAGTATCCTCAACAATCACCGGTTCAATCCGCTGCCGCTGCTGGGAATGGTGGGGATAATCCATTACCTCAGCCGAAGATTACCAGCCTTGATCTGTTTTCTTCAGGCGACCTACCACTCCACCTGCCCTGGCTCCATCGCAGATTTGATGCAGGCATGGTCGCATTTCTCGAATGCCTTCGCCAACTAGGCGAGTTTGTGGAGAACACACCGGTGCCTGTATCCTCAACACGTCGCGGCGGTCATGCTGGTGTCACTACTACTCCCGGACTGAAACTGCCGTACCAGATCAAGCGAGATAAGATCGGAGATGCCAGCATCAAACTTGGCTTCAATCAGAATGACGAGACCTGGACGCGTGCGTGCAAGTACACGCTGACCTGCTGCAAGTTCTTGCTGGCACATGCAAGCAACGTCGCCAGCGCTGGCTCGAGTAACTCTGCTGCCGTCGCTGCTGCTGCCGTGGCAGCTGCTGAACAAGCCAGAACGGCATCTGCCAATGCACCAAAGAAGTGAATTGGCCATTCGTTCAACCAGGTTGGCTGTTTCATCCTTGCGGTGGGGCCTCGAATCCACACTAGGAAAGATGCTTTCGCAATTGACATGTAGCGAATCAATCAAAGCAGATCAATCCATTGATTGAATTGGAGGCGGGCGGGCTGGCTGGCTGACGGACATAAGTTTTGGCGTTAAGCTTCAGGGTCATCTCTTCCTGACACCGGAAGTTACTACGTGAATAAGTCTGGGCCTTGAGCAGACGATCCATCTTCAAAGCCGATTGACCACCCATTTTAGCTTTGACTGCTGGCATGTGGAGCCGAGCGGTCCGTTAAAGACACCATCAAGGGCATATCGCAGATTATAACCTCTGCATTGGGAGTTAGTCTCTGGGAGCTGACAAGGACTCAAGGAATGACTCCGTCCTTGTCTCCTCACATGTCATGCCTTAGAACGTACTGAAACGCAGTACACGTACTGGAGGCGAACGTTGAGACCAGTCAGTCCCCTTGCTTTGGTTTTGTGTCCATCGGCTCTGTGCAACAGTGGACTTTCCAGCTTCCGGACTAGTTTATCACATTGATAGTGGAGCTTGAGATAGTATTCAACAAGAGAACGTCCTTAGCAAGCCAATAGATAACTATGCTGATGTTCTCGGGTCCTCCCTTCATTGTCGTGTCAATTCACCACTGGTGACAGATGAGTATAGATCGGGTCTCCGCAACGGACACATCTCTTTTCTGGCTTGAAAACCAGTAACTCCCTGAAAACAGTAGTGTTCCCATGGCTGTCCTCGCAGACTATGCTCCTCTTTACAGGAACTGTGCCACCACCACCGCCGCCGTTGCAACTCCCACCAAGACAGGACAACGACAATAATGCTCCTATAATCGACAACGGATACCTGCAGTGAACCATGCATCGTCAGGGGGGCGGCGTGCGAGAATTTCTTTCCGGTCCAGACTCACAGTAGCGACAGAACACAGTACATATGACCAACCTCTCTGGTTGGAGCAGGGAGAGGAAACAGACGTGGAAAAAAGACAGCCACGATCCACGATGCTGGGCCCCAGAAAAAAAAGTCACTGTGATTTTCTACCTTTTCTTACAGTAGTAGGGACGTTGAGAAGGGGGATCTTCGGCCTGTCCTCAGATGCACGAGGATGTTCCCCACTGGATGTATTACACCGCTACTATCACGGCAGGGCAGGCATGTATCTTACTTAGCGCTGGAAAGGAGCTATGGCTCTTTGCGAATTGAGAGCCTACGGGCCTAACATTCATTTTTGAGATCGTCGCCTTGCACGTAAGTTACTACGGCTGTAAATCTCTTGTCAATAGAGTCTCCATGACGGGGAGCTCTGAGGGTATGAGTATGGGGGAGTAGTATCGTGCCGATCGCGCTGCCTGATTGTTCTTGCTGGTGGCTGGCAATAAATTCAATGATAATGATCAGATAACTTACTGACATAGCTAATAGAATAAGGTCTACTCCGTACACCGTCATGACAGTTGTCCCGTTTGAAGTGTTCAAGTGTCCAGCGAAGAGGAGTCGGACCACTCACTGATGATTCGACTCGGATCAAATAACGGGTGTGACAGCAAAAGGACCTTTGATCATTCCTCGGAAGTGCCATCCAGGGATCTACCTAACGGACGGTCCGGACCGCATTCCGGACAGTGGAGAAAACCTCGGGGATTGACGCTGTTGAACCTTGAGACTCATGGAACCAGGGCAGATCCTCCCGTCGACGGCTTGCTGTACAACTTTCTGGCTATGAATGAAAAAGACAGCGAGCTAAGGTACTCTGCACTAGGCCACAGGCCATACATAGACCGTAAGCGGTCTGTAGGAGAAGTGATTATTGGACTAACAAGGCGCCATGACCCCTTGGGCTCTCTGTTCGACAGTTAGGCCATGATGCACCTGCATGGATGAATGCGTAGTCTAACCACTGTACAGAGTAGCTAACTCGGGGTGATGGTGGAAAGGCCACAAAAACTCGTGGCCTTTAACATCCATTTTTGTGGCATTATTATTTCTACCTTGGTATCGCCGCTTTACAGTCGGGGCCGAATGGGCTACTCGTCTTAGTACAATACAATAGTATCCTCGAGAGCAACACTTCAAACTATACTTATCAAAGAGCGCTTTTGTCATCTGCGAATAACTATGCCTTTTATGTCGAAGTGGATCTTGGCGACATTGAGCCTGGAGAATCCATAAGAATCATTTATACTGCGAATGTCTCGTGGTCTCGATAGTACTAGTATTTCTAGACTCTCCGGGAGCTGGCATTCTGCCTTTCTTGAAAGGCTGAAAGTAGTACTCCGTACCTAACAAAAAGTAGTAACAGGGACTACCTTCAATCTGCTTGTTTGATTTCACATTGTTCCATGACCACCTACCCTCTTTCTTGAAAAGGCGATTTACAGTAGAGCGAGGTATGAAAGTTGCTGATTAGACAGAAATACTTATGCTTGTTTCAATCTGTAAGGTTCGCATCTCCAGAGAATTTGCTCCGAAAGGGCAGAACTCCTTGTCTTGAAAACGATACTAGAAGGCTTGCTAATTCCTTAAGGGTACTGTACTTTCAATTGGAAACAGTTAAAACTCCTTAACAGTGAAGAAATGAGGCGGTTTTCCCCCATGACAGGTACATTTAGAATGGTAAATCATTCATAAGCTAGAACTTTTGATGAATTTGATTGCTGCAAGACATTGAAGATGGAAACCAAGAGTGATTGTGACAGCAAGTCTAACTCTGGACCATTCATGAAAGTCAACTGAGTCAATCAGTCCAGATATCAAATAGAAGGGCAGCAGACTTGCCGTCTCAGAAGCGACCAAAAATCCTCATCAAACTCGGGGTATTCTTGGGGAATTCGAGTTATTCGAGCCATGATATTGTAGAATTGCTTTGTTTGAAGATGGGAGAGCAACCACAGTACGCTAGCACGTTCCTCGACCGTCGCAAGCTGGTAATCGCCCAGCAGAAGTCTTCGTTGCTCTGGGCAAGCATTTTGAGGTGTTGGCCGCACTTCACTGTCTTGATCCGGGTTATTCTCTTCATAGATTCGGACTAAGTGTTTGTAAAACTCCTGAGATCTTGATCTTGTTGCATAGAAAACGAATCAAGTCTCGGTGAGTTGATTGCTTACAGCACTTCTCGCAGGTAGTCATCTTTTCCAACGGGTTGAGCATGTGCTTGATGAATGCCAGAGCAGACTCCTTGCTATCAGGCGAGGAATGGAGTCAGGAAAATCCGGCCCAACATATCCAGCCCTCGCCTGGTACATTTGCAACTGGAAGTATCGGCTGCAGCCCATTGATCATTATTGTGGTACTTGTCAGGTGCTGCAGAATCGGCATCCTCCTCGGTAACCCTTGGACTGGACATCATTCCATCATCTCCAAATGCTGAAGTAGTCGGTGTCTCCAGCATTTCTGAAGATTCTGATGTACTCTGAGAAATAATTCTTTCCATTCTTTCAAGTATCTGACGAGTCTCTTGAGGAGAGGCTTGCCATTTCCACACAATATGGACCATCTTGTCGCTCCACTCGTCACTCTGCGTTCCGCTCGCCATTGTGTCTGATGGATTTCCGTGACTATAGGTGTTGGCATATGTAGGATTGCTAGGAGTGTAAGTCTGTGAGTATTTTGAATGGAGAGACTACCTTGATTGACCGCATGAGTCAATAGATCTGTTAGGCAGCCAAAGAGCTGAACCATGGCTTTTGTTATGCCTCTTTTCTGAATTTGGCGCAGGAAATTCATTCTTGAGGTTAAGTTCAATTACAATTCGTCCGCAGCAGGATAAGTCAATCTCATAGGCTACCGAGACTATACTGATCTCACCTGTGATTGCCATTTGCTACTGCACTTGTTACTAGAAACAGGATGATATACTACTCTATGAATCCCACCATACAGTGATTGCCAGTCTCTTCAAACAGATTGCTTAAAGACATGATGTCTGTGAATGGCATCAAGAATGATATCATTCATAGAAGCTATTGATCTATAGACACTTGCCTAGGTGATAAACCTACTTCGCCTCTTTCAGTCCTACCTAGCTACAGGCCACAGCACCAGCAATCGCCTTTTCTCTGATATAAATGCTAGATAGATGACTGTCCCCCATTGCTCAAGCTCTTCGAACCTTCTGCTTCCTTCCAGACTGCTACATACTTAAGTCCAACACTTCTCCATCATTCAAAGTTAAATATTCAACTGGACTCCTGATCTACATCACCTGGCACAAAGATGGCTTCGAACCCCTCCAATCCTCTTTCTACAGCGCCAGGTACAGCGGCTGCTACCCCTGCTACGGCCCAGGCGACGACCACCGGTATTACTGTCTCCGAATTTCGTAATGTTATGAACACCGCCGTGGACCAACATGCCCGTGCTTATAGGCAAGCCATGGCAATTGCGTACCGCTGGGAGGGCGATGATACAGATGCAGAGAGAGACACGAATAACTTCCAGAGCATACTTCGAGCCTTTGGTTTCCCGCCAGCGGAAGAGTTCGTGATCGCCATGGCAGACATCTGGCCTGGATTCACCATCAGGGACAAATTTGCCAACATTCTTCGGACTGCGGCTTCTCAAAGCGGGCGGAGATTATATTCGTCCACTACGCTGGGCATAGAAAAGAGATGAACGGTGATTTGCACTTCATCGGTCCCACTGGTAAATCATTCAACGTCAGTAGGGCCTTCTTCAACGAGGTGGATCAAGACTCCCTTCTGGGAGCGTCTGCCAGTCTCGATGTTGTTTTTATTTTCGACTCCTGCCATAGTTACGTTGCTACCAGGTCTGCAACTGTCCTCAGTCGCGTGGTTGAGGTCCTCGCTGCCGTCGACGCTACTGATCCTACAGCTTTCGTTCCTGGAAAGCACGCGTCTTTTACAGAAAAACTGGCCAACGAGATTGCTACCCGGAAAGGCCGCGGAGAGCAGACTGTTGAACTTGCCGAGCTTATCGAGTTCTTGAGAAGCCAGTCCCCTAGAAAGAAACCGACACACACAGTCCGGATTGGAGTAAACTACATCCGCCTGCGATTCCCCAGTCTCTCAACTCAAGTTACCCTTCCCCAGCCTCCCACTCTTAGCGCTGTGTTTACCGTGCACCTGTCTCAGAGCATGTCCAAGGACAACCTCATGGAATTTGTCAAATGGGTGCACCGATTGAGTCCTAACATTGGTCTCATGCTGGATAGTAGTGTTTACGAAACTACCTCAATGTGTCTTATTCTGCGATCTGGCTACGCTTTCTACACCAAACTTGCCAGACTCCCTGGAATCCACCTCATCTGCGAAACCAAATTTCCAAACTTCAGGTCTAGATTCCCAATGTCGTTGCTCAAGCCCCCACGGTCACCGGTCAGCGGTCAATGAAAGAAAATATCCCTTTCCGCAGCGGCTCTCCTCGCAAGAAAGACTAAGTGTTCACGCTTTAATTGAAGCTCGTCGTTGGTCTTCCTCGGTACAGACGCTTCCATCAAATTGTGCGTCCTCTGGGTTAGGTGGTCGAATCATGACACAGTGGCATTTCTCTACATTTCAATGGGTCTGGCGAGTTGTTTTGTCGTTTATGGCCTGCGTTCTCTCTCCGAGTATGCACTTTGTTGCTTCTCTTTTTTCTACCCGCTGCTCGCATTCGTACACGAGGTTCCTCGTTCACTTTGGAGAAAAGGCATATGGCGTTGCTTCTAGTTCATTTGATAAGGTTGTACCTAGTCTTCATGATTCTAATAGCTTGAAAGTTGCCCAGCAGCACAAATTAATGGATTTTCGAACACATGTAGCCCATCGTAAGAATATGCTGAGGCCAGTTGCAGCACCCAGACTGTTCTTTCTGGATGAAAGTGAGGTTTTAGTGACGGTTGGCGAGAACATAGTCGCATGTTCAATAATTCTATGAAGCTGCGATATGATCTCATCCTGATGACCATGTTCCCAGTGCAAAGTCCATCGCGACAACTATATCACCTTAGCTTCCCTACTCTTGCAATTCTCTTGAGAGAAGACCTTACCATAGAATCATTCCTTATACGTGAAAATTGCCACTCGTAACTGTCCGTGACGACTCCGTAAATGACTGCATTGGGCCTGCCTGCCTTTTTCCGTGCATGGTGAATCATTGCTGGTATATAAATTAGATCGCGAACATGCAATGGAAGCTTTTGACTTACACATGTAAGAGAGAAGCTGGTAAAAGCTGTCACTCGCTTTACAAACCCGTTTTGCTTCGACAGATACCATGTTTGTTTCCGGGTCTTCATGGTCGCCATACCACAAGGTGTAGTCCGTGAAACCACTGAAGATGACTTGTTTCTCTTTGTAGTCCAGGGTAGGCTGATATGCCTCTCAAATTGCCAGTGAAGAGATTTGAAAGATGCGATTGTATCAGTAGATGGGCGATTGGTTAGGCTAGATGGCTGTCTGCTTAGTTGTCCAAACTCCTCCCTCTTCTCATTAGCGAGGGTTGTCAGAAGAATCGCGTCAAGTCTGGTCCGTATTAACGCTTTGTTCTTAGGCGCCTTCCCAACATCCAGCTTGCAGTCATTAAGTATGCTTTCTAGGTCAAGTCAGCGACAGTTCCAACACGATCTTGGGTAGGGTAAAGCTCACTCAAGTATTGAGGCACTGGGTGACGCTCCTTGTTCGTCAGACGCCACACAGAGTCATTGTTTGGATCTCGGCGAAGCCCAAAGACATTTACCACATCCTCGGATGGAATCTTGCCAACAGCAAAGTCAGGAATCTTGTCCTGCTTGCCCTTCTGACTCTCTCTCCTGGCAATCTCAAAACTCTGGTCAAATTCCTCACGAGTAGCACGATCTATGTCCTTGGGGAACAGCTTTCTCATCCGGGCCTCGAGTCTATCCAAGACCAAACTGGTATCCACCATTGCGACACAGTAACAGAAAGAAGATCTTCAGAAAATGAGGAGGATGAAGAGTGATTATCTCTCAGAAACCCTGGCAAACGGTGACTCTGGGCGTAGAGGGGCCCAGAAGGCAAAGCAAAGTGGACGCGAATGGAGAAGGGGCGATAGCTTATGCTCAGACTTAGGGTCGAACGAGAAAGGGAAGAGTTAGGATGCCCGAGTAAAGCAGAGGAAACAGCTGAGAATGGTAGGCAGGAGCAGTATTTGTGCTGGAATGTTGAATGTGTGCGATTTGAGAGTGAGCAGTGTAAGCGAGCAGGAGGAGTACTCCCCTGAAAACCTTGTCTGATGCGGCCTGTTTTGGTCAATTGAGAGAGCCTTATCCCCTTCTTTCTAACAGATCAGGCAGCTGCTTGCTCCTAGAAATGGTGAGTATGAGAAAGCGTTAAGCTAACTGGGAAGAAGGAAAAGAAACTGAAGGAGGTGAGAAGCAGGTATCTTTTATAATGACTGATTTCCCAGGAGGTATTGAATAAGTCTTCTACTTCACTGAATCAGTGACTTGCGCAACAGATGAACAGTCACCATATATCAAGTGAATAGCTACTGTATGTCAACCAAGCAGTCACCATCAAAGCTCAGTCAATACCTTACTGAGATGGGACTGTAAGAATAAGCTGGAGTCTAATCCTAGTTTATGTCATATGGACTCGAGCTAGATCCACATGGTTGTTTGCGAAGTTGCTGGCTCAGCCCTCTAAACTGCTCAGAGTGAATAGTGTGAGTAAAGCTTTGGACAACACCACTACTCATCTTGGACACACATGGCCTAAGGAGTACATGAATGTGTCTAATAAGATACTATTTAGTCCCTGAGACTCATTTTTATGGAAAGACTATGGTGAAGACGGTTGATTGCGAGTGATCTAAGCAACTATCTGAGCCTATCTAAAATGGACTGTAAGCAAGAGGCAGAAAGCAGGCAACAACCAGGAGGGGAGTCCTCCCAGGACAATTTTAATGAAGACTCCTTTCAGACAACCACTCAAAGGTTTTTCGCTGATGAATTGCCATATGTATCCTCAACACTGTTCTTAATCATCGTAATCGTCGGAATCGTCCCAGTTCCATGGTGGATCAGAAACCTTGCAACGGGTCATTTCACTCACACTGCTCTCCTTTGTCTGAAAAGAGGGTCTCGTTGTCATTGATGAAAGCATAGCTGCGTGATCCATGATTTTATTCAGCTGGGAGATAATCTCTTGCTCCTGACCGCAAAGCCAGTTCAGAACCCGTTTTGACCACTATGTAAACTTAGTTTATTCAGTCTTTCAACTTCTAGACAACCATCTTACCCGACTTTCGTTATCGATACTTCTAAAGTACCAATCATAACTATCTGTGGAAATCCCATAAATGATTGCATCCTTGCCTGTCTTCCGCGCGTGATGGATCATCGCTAATATAGAGGTTAGATGGTGAACATGCAATGGACTGAGAGGAATTCATTTACACATAAATGAGAGCAGTGGCGAGACGCAACTGCCAGCCCCAAATCCTGTCTTTGCTCTGAGCACAATTAGGTTTGTTTCCAAATCCTCCAGCTTACCATACCACAAAATGTAATTTGCGATGCCCTCCAACAACCACCACTCTCTCTTGAAGATATGAGGCATGCTAATCCATAACTCGTATGTCCAATGGAGAGACTGCCATGATTGGAGCATATCAGATGAGGCACTGGGATCTGCACTTGGACTGAGTTGTCCATTGAGCTGTCCATGCTCATTTTTTCTTCTTCTGTGTTAGACATGAAAGGAGAATAACATCGATTCTGGACTGTATCAGGGTGCTGCCGCGAGACTGAGATTCAACTGCTAGCTCGAAGTCGTCCAATACAGATTCTGAGCCCCATCAGGAACAGATCTTTTTCAGGATGTAGTAGGATAAACCTTACTTAGGCGATCAGGCACCTCGCAACGCTCATCTGGGTCAAGTTGCCATACAACGTCTCCTCTTGTATCACGAGACAGTCCGAACATTCGCTCCACAACTTCAACTTCCATGTCCTCCACAGCTAATTTGGGCGGATCCACCTCCCAGAGTAGCTGCCTGAATGATTGGAGACGTTCTTCAACTTCCTCGTCAGTGCGGTCATTTTGATCCTTTAACTTGCGCTCAAACCAATACAGGATCCGCTCAGCGAAATTCAGACGCTCTGCCACGGTGAGTAAATCGATTATCGGCGAGGTTCGGATATGTAGGGGAGTGGGTTGTTGATCTGGCAAAGGGTGAATCAGACCGTATGTGTGTCCCGTAGAGCGACGAAAATTCGAAGGAGAGGAGAATCAGAAGAAGAGAATGAGATTGTCGCTTATGAGACTGGACGGCTCCTCAGTTCAATGAGTGGAACCAGCAAATGCGGAGTGCTGCCTGAAGAGCAAACCGCGGTTAGGGAACTGGGCTTGAGACATTTTCTCTCCAGGATTTCAACGCGAACGAATACGACCGTAGGCTATTGTTGGAAAATTTCTGGATATATATGGCTGGGTGCTCATTGACTCCTATGTTGATTGCAATAGCAAGGTTCCCAGACTAATTCTCCAAATACAGAATGAAGGACTGGTTGGTTTATATAAGAATAATAAGAATTATAAGATACTACATTGATAGTTAGGAGCCTAAAAATAAAAGAGGGGGTAGCACAGCCTAGTAGAGAGAGGCTATTGCTTAATAGCAAACATGCCTTATAAATGAATCTTGCCTTGGTGGCAAGTTTATGTTATAAGAAGCAATCAAGCTGGCCATGAATTTCAAACAGTGAGATAATGAGGTTTTATAGACCATCCATGGCGGTGCCAAGACTCACTCAGCCACTTTCCCTAAACAGGATCACTATACCTGAATGGGAAATTTGGCGTCACCCAAGTGTACAGAGTCCAGGTATTAATTATTATTATTATTCAATCGACAACTCTGCTGGCAGCCTGCTACGTTTCCCCTGTCCTTGTAGAAATTGATTGAGCCTGGGCCAGGGCGAGTATAGCCTGTCACAGGTGACAGCCAGACAGCCTCACTGATGGATACAATCCCCGTCACCATGTACGTCGTGAGCAGTGGAGCCAGACAGGGAGCTTTGACACCGCGGCAGGAGGAGGGTTCAGCACTTTAGCCACTCTGGCCCACTGGGTGGATATGGGGCCAAAAGTACGCCGAGTCGCTGACGGATGCGACGACGAGGCAGCGAGATTAATTGGGCCGGGGAAGCAGGGATGGACACTCCCGCAGTAGTTTTTCCCAAGCAGCTCGCCGCATCCAGTAACTCGATCAAATTAGCACCGCTCGGTCCGATGTACTGTGGTCCTGGTTCTTTCTCTCCTTTTTCCTTCCCCCTCCTCTCGCTCTGCAAATGAAGTATCAAAAGGCAGGGGAGAACAATCCATAATATGAATCTGATATAAAGGGAAGGAAGGAAAAATAAAAATAAGGAAATGAATCTCGTGGCAGCTTAGAATCATCTGCCCAGAATCCCAGAGACGTCGAGGCGAACCGGTTGCCTGTTCATTTATCTGCATTCTTTTTTCCAGTTTGGGACTGTCCAGGCTGAGGGAGAGACTGGAGAGGGTGCTGTTTATCTGTTTAATAATAAGAGCTGCTGCGATTCATTCTCTCTTGTTCACATTGTCCTCCACTTCCTTGGACTCCTACTACTACTTCTACTACTTACCTACTTTCCCTATCCATCTCCCTCCATGAGCGGTGGATGATAATTCTACAAACATCCTCGCAGTCTACTGCGGATTCTGGCCCATACTATGAATGAACCACGTCTAGTGATCGTATCGGCCTCACTACCAGTCCATGATGGATGGTTCCATACCACCGTCGTCCACCAGCCTCTCTCCCTCCTCGGCCATCGTCCGCCCCCGCAGGTCCGATGACTGGCAAGAATACCGCCCGATTATCGAACAGCTCTATCGCAATGATCAGTTGAAGTTGAAAGATGTCAAGAGAATCATGGAGCGGGATTATAACTTCATTGCCTCGTATTGCTTTCCCTTTTTCTTTGTGATTCTGTGGTTTGCTCTTTCTTTTCGTTCGCGGACATATTCCCCATATCAAGACCCAAGCGAGAATTGCTGGTCCTTTCATTGATTTTCCCTATTGATTTACCTTTTTTCATTACCGAGAGACTTGAGACGAATTCCTTTCCTGACACTCACGACATCTAGAGAAAAGCAGTACAAGGATCGTCTCGCCGCATGGCACGTTCGGAAGAACATCAAGGCCAAAGAAGTCCATGTCATGCTGCGCAAACAGCAGAAGCGTGCCGCTCGAGGCAAGCAGACTGCCTTCCGGGTGGGCGGACAGCAGGTTGATTCGAAACGCATAGCACGTTTCGTCCGTAGATACGGTGCCTCGTGGGACAACAACGGCAACAACGATCGTGGCAGATCTGATTTAACTAGTCCAGAGCCCGGTATGTATTATTTTGTTCCGCTCTGCACGAGTTTCACAAAGGCTCATCTTGAGATCGATAGAAACTCCATCTGATATGAGCTGCTATACACCCGAACCGGACGAGACACCGGCAACTTTGACTCCTGACACCTTGGTGCCACCAGAGGCAAAGATAGAGGTTGATGCAGAGGTCGATGCAGACGCAGACGCAGACACAGAGGCGGACCCTGAGTTGCAGTCACCATTCAATCGTGAGACCCTTCACTTCATCCTTCTCTCTGCTATTTTGCCTCCCTTTCAATGTCCTTTCGGTCTTTTGGCGTCAGCCTGACGAGGCTCATCATTTCTCATAGATACGCGCCTAGACCATAATCGCGACGGACAAATGGCACCACAGCCGGATGGCGGCCGGTCATTTGAGTCTCTTCCATCATCGCTTAACTCGAGTTTGCCTGCTCAGTCTTCGAAGCAGACAAAACAAAACACGGAACACAATGACTCTTGGGAAACCCTCGCGTCATTTCAAGACAGGTTGCTTCTGCTCGATAAAATCCTACAAGAGTCAGTGCAGGAGTGGCCGGATCCTCAGGATGACCCTTTCCGACAACCCTTCTCCTAGGTATTGTGCTTCGGAAGGATGAGGATGTAAAAGTTCAGCCATTTCGCCCAGGAAAGCATATTTGTTTCGGAGACGCCAGAACCTTGAGATTGGGATATTTCGCATAAATGGTTCTTCACTTCTCGTTTGCTCTTTCTTGGTTCAACTTCATCATGGGTCAAATTGACTAGCCTGCTATTTCTCTTGGCCTTCTTGTTTAATTTTGTTTTGTTGGAAGCATCCATAGGAGCAGAGCGTGTTTCATATATAGGAGGCATGCATGGGTCGGTTGATACGCATCGTTCCAATGTAGGTTTGTTATATCGTCGACAGGTCAAGTGATCTAATTGCGTGAGTCTGGAGGTATCGACCACTTCGAGGAAAGAAAAGCATGGAGAAAGAAGTGGCATGAAAAAAAGAATACGCAAAGGGCACCTTCTGGCGTCGCGCGTCTGTGTTCAAGCCGCTTTCTTTCTATATACACATTCTAATCGTGCTATATTCCAGATCGTCTATTTACTTTTGTACGATCGTCTTACTTTCCGCCTGACCCTCCAGGACCGGCACCTCGGTATATCCATCTCCCTCTGCAGACTCCATCTCAACGTGCTGCGTCTGCAGAACGGCAGCTTCCAACTTGGACGGATCATCCTGCGCAACCGTCCTCTCAGACAATTGCTGCGGTTGAGGCTCCTGCCTCCGCCGTAGCTCAAATCCCCCCCGCCAGCCGATCCATCCTGTCTCCCGAGGTCCTCGGAGCAAGCAAATCACCAGCGCCGCGCCCGCGAAGCCGACACTCGCACTGCCGGACCTGATCCATCCTCCCTGCGCATACAGCTTATTCCCCGCCGCCGTGCCCATGAGCTGCCCGCAGAACACCCCCAACATATACGCCGTGTTAACTCGGTTGCGCGCCTTGGGAGCTACCGCGTAAATCGCAGTCCGGTTCGCAACCTGTGCCGTCTGCTGGCCGAAATCAAGCAGGATGGCCTGCAGAATCGGCCCAGCGACAGTGAACGTCCCCGTGTACGTTCCAATAACGATCCCGGCAAGACAGATAATCTCCCCCACCACGACGGAGACGTAGGGAGCGAACCGATCCGTCACCAACCGGGAATAAACCGGGCCAAACGCCATGGGGACGATTCCTGCAAATGCGAAAAGACCAATCACGACCGTGGAATACCTGTACGGGTCCTCGGATAAGAGGAACGTGAGAGTCGTCCAGAAACTGGTGAAGGTCGCTGCGAGGAAGAATCCAATGAGACAGGCCTGGACGAGGACGGGCGTCTTCACGACGAGTTCGACGATGGACCAAAGGATTCGGAAATAGGAGATGTTGGTGTTGGTTCGCGGGTAATCCGGCATGAACAGCCAGAGCAGAATCACAATCAGGTACTGCAGTCCAAAGGACAGCCAGTATACGTTCCGCCAGGAGGAGTACTCGGCGATAATGCCCGACAGGACACGGGCAATAAGAAGGCCGAGAAGCAGGCCCGACACCACGACGGAGAGGGCCGTTGCGCGCCGATGCGGAGGGGCGAGGTCGCCTACCAACGGCAGCATGATTTGCTATAGCGACATGTCAGATGCGGACAACAAGGCCGAGACAGATCTTTCCGAAGAAGATTTTTTTTTGATCAGAACTGCATTCTCACCGGCGTCACCGTCGTCACAGACGTAATAAAACTCAACGCTACGAATGCCTCGAAGCGTTCCGTCAAACATAACCCCAAACAAACCGTCGCCGTGAACCAAGCGAGCAACAGCACAAACGGTCTGCGTTTCACCAGGTCACCGAGTGGGCAGAGAAAGAGCAACCCCACTGCATACCCCCCCTGCATGACGGTGGGGATCAGCGAGGAACGTTCGTATGTGACGTCGAAGTGCTTTGCAAGAACGCCGAGGATGGGGTGGCTGTAGTAGAGGTTTGCTACCTATGAGTCAAGTCAGAAACTTATCTGTCAACGTATGATGGCACGGTGTATTGTATTTTGGTCGTTTGCTTAAGGGTATACTGAGCATGGAGGTTATATATACGAATAGCAGGAGCAGCGGATTCTTGTACTTATAGCAAAACACTCGAAAGCAATATCGACACAATTCAACATCCACAATAAATCCATGGACAAACTTAGAGAGACACCGGTCCGGACAAGGGTAGAAGAGAGGGAAGGTATCATCCGCACCGTAAAAGTAGCCGCGAACCCAAACAGCAGATTCAAAGCCAGGGTAAAAGTCGGTGGATGTTTCGGATCCCATCGACAACGCGGCGGTGTCCATGTTAGGACGTGATATATTCGATTCCACAGAGGAGGAGGAGGAGGTGGTGGTGGTGGTGGTAGTCGTCGTTGTCGTGTCCGTTGTTGTACCCCCGATTCTTTCGCCGTGACACGGTCTTCCGAACCAATTGAAGTATCAATTGCGCCATTATCATCATGATCCTTGTCGTCTTTGTTGTAGGTCTGGTTCTCTTTATCGTCATGTTTCTGTCGCTTCGCACTGGTTATAGTTATAGAGGAGTTCACCTGGCCTGACGATGATGATGATGGTGAATCCTTCGGCCGAGGTAGAGCATGATGAGCATTACTGTAGGCGTCTTCATCGCCTCCTTCCGGGGTGGTCGTGCCCGCTTGTTCTTGTTGCATTTGGCCTTGTATTAAAATTTTATAATTCTAATTATCGAGTGGGATCATGGCGTAGGTGAACTTTTTTTGGTGAACATGCTGACAGAGTCCACTGGAAGAAAAAAAAGCACGAGTGCTGCATACAAATAGGATTAGATTAGATTAGAAATCAATCCAGATCAAGGCCGAGGTGAGAAGATTGAATGAAGCCGGATCTGAGATGCCGTAGGTTCGAACAAGCTAAGTTAGTGTGTACTGGATTCTGGAGCTACGTACAGAAGTATTGTGTGAGTGATAAACCAGTTAGTTACTAACTTAGGGCATCGATCACGATTCAACCACGACTACCTACGATAGATACGAAGGTAGCAGCTGTCAGTGACTAACTACTGCTGCTGCTGCTACTGCTCGTACTTCAATTACTCACATCACAGCCAGAAGCCTCTCATCGCGATGCGTGCAAAGCATTCAGGAACTTGCTACTGATAAATATCGGTGCATCTCCGCTGCGGAGTAGCTAGCAGTGTTCCGAGATTCCCGACACGATGGATGTGTGCTTCTACTACGTAGCTAGCTAGTCAATGGCTTACTACTGCAGATAGCGCATTGGTTTTCATTCCTTTGCTCTTTTCTCGTTGGTATCATGTCGACGAGACAAGGACTCGAGGGACGGTGGAAATATGAAGGAATCATCAGCAGACGTAGACAAAACCCCGATTTAGCTTACCGAGTAATAATCATGATCAAATGGGCTCTGGACACCTTCCCATCAATAACACTGCGTCAAATGGACTCTTTCCCCATAATTCTTCTAAACTCCCCCATCGTATACTCCCAAACCTTCTCCCTCATCCCTTCCGCCCTCAACCCAGCAAGAACCTTCTCCGTCTTGACTCCGGCGCTGTCATTGTCCCAGTCAACGGTATATACACCACTCCCCACCTTGCCATCCGATCCTCTCGCCGTCTCACGATCCATTCCTTCCCCTAGAGGCACTCCTGACCCATCCTCCCCTTTGACAGGCGGATACATCGCACTCGTAGCAAGGAACAAATGCCTCGCTCCACACTCCTCGATGGGCACACATATGAACCGTCCCGCAATCTTGAGCAACAGCCTCATCACAGCGCCAAGCGGGCCCTTCACCCCGTCTAGGATGGCGGTCTGGACTATACCGGGGTAGTCATGGATGAAACTTACATTCGGAGCGCGCTGGGCGATTTCTTCCAGCGCGAGTGTGATCATCGAACAAGTGTGACCTCGTCTCGCGAGGACGGACATCCGGCGAGCCTGGAAGTCTGAGGTGTCAATGGCGCCTTCGTGGCCGCCTGCCGCGACAACGACGATGCGGCGAAGACTCGGGGCTTCTTGAAGGAGAGGGAGGAGGTTGAGTATGAAGCGGATGCGAGAGTGGTAGATCAGGGAGGTTGCGGTGTGGAGGTTCTCGGAGGTTTCTGTAGAGATAGGATCGTCAGCGTGAATGTGTGCTTTCTTTTTTCAACCATCATTCGAGTTCTTTTTTACACTTGAAAATGTACTATAGTCAGTTGTTCGTTCGTTAGTAGTATGTTCTTTCTTACCCGTTCCGAATGTCAATATCCCTGCGCTCAAAACCAAAACATGAACCACCTTCTCCCTCCGCCGAATCTCTTCACACACTTCATCGACGACTTTGATCAAGCTGACATCGGCCTTGAGGAAGATGAACTCTCCCTCAGGATTGAGGGCTTTACATTCTGCTACGATGCGATCGCCTGCATCCTGCGAGCGACCAATGACGTATGCGCGAGGCCGACGAGCGTGCTTTGCGAATTCCCTAAGTGCCGCGGCGCCGATGCCCTTGGTGCCGCCTGCAAAGACGGCGACGAGGCCCGGTGGGAGGGAGGAGGTGATGAGGGAGTTGGAGGTTTGGATTTGCGGGAGGGGCACCATTGAGTAAGTAGATAGTTAGATCTGGATTATTGATGAACTTGATAGATAAAGGGATATATGCAGGCAAGGTCTTAGGTTCAGTAAGTACTAATTATTAGTATTGATAGGGTGTAATTATCGATTTTTTTTGAATGGCATCGAGACTAGTATTTATTACATATTTTGACAAGATACTCCTGATGGGATCATCTACAATTAACTTACCAGATAGAGAGAGAATACGAGCGATCGGATCCATATCAACCCAGCAGATACTGTACATCGGCGACTTCTTTGCCCCAGATCCGACGCGGGATAAAATCAGGCCGAATGGAATGCGCAGTTCTGAAGCTTCACGGTACGACTATCCATGGATGTACAGAGTAAGAGAGATGCAATACGAATACGAATGCTGGATGGCTTGGATATATATGTACATCCTGCATGATTTGCTAGAACGTAGCCTGACGAGTTGCTCTCCATTGGAATAATTCCTCCGTATGTCAGATGCTAGAGAGAAGACCCCTTCGTTGACGAAGACATGGGTTCCAGCATCGTAGTAGATTCGCCAGCCACAAATGACTACGGAGTACTACAGTAAATGCTGCGTAAACTTTACAGATGACTCGCATTCCATTAACCCAATGAACACTTCGCTAAATACTTGGTAAAAGCTTCGCTAAAGCAGTCAAAAAGTCCGAACAACCCAAGTGTATCAACACCGTCCGTCTGACCTGTTCGCTTTTTGCCTCTGTCTCTAAAGCCTAAAGCACCGAGAAGACAACCGAAGCCAGGACAATCCACCCCAGACGTACATTTCAAATGAAACAGACAATATAGGACAATGAAAGGTGGTACAACCTCACCCGCGATTTGCGGCAAATGAATCGACAAAAATAATGTGTTCCTCCCTGTTCGATGACAATAAGATATCGAGGAATAGTGATATGGTGATAATATGGCATACAGAATAAGAAGGTATCGTAAAGATGGGCATCGTTTTGATTCCAAGGACGGAAAGAATAAATACATCGCTTCAAGAAAAGGTCCGTGACAGAATATTTCCGACGGAGCCAGCGCAGAAATAAGAGAAAGGGAATCATGAGTAGAAGGTGCTCTTTTGGAAGCTCTCAGGCGAAATATCTCCCATCTTCCCTTTGATCTCTGGCTTCTTCTCATCGGTCGTCTTGGACAACGAGGACAGACTCTGCGAGCGTGTGGCTTCCGCTGCCGCAGAGCTGCCTTGCATCGTGCTGGTCCGGCTGGAGGGTGCGCTGCCGGATGTGATGGCTTGTTGTGGTCTGCGCTGGATGGTCTCGAGATACGGTCCAGGCAGGTATCCAACGCGGCCGTCTCGTGCTCGGCAGCGCCACCATTCAGATGCATTACCCATTGGGTCAGACTTGCTGAGCACCGCAACGATGTCGCCCTTCTTCACAGCCAGGTCGATTCCAGCGCTTTCCTGCGACTCGGGGGAGTAGTCGTACAAAACGCGGCAAAAGTCCAATTTAGAGGGATCGAGAGGTGCGGATTGACCGGGAATGGGCTCTCCATTAGGTCCCAGCATCAGCTGTTGGCGGCGTTTGGCTTCTTCCTCTTGCGAGCGAGCAAGTGCGCGGATGAGCTTGCTCATCAGGTAGGGAAGGCCAAATACGGCGATGAGGAACATGAAGAAAGGCTTTTTGGAAGGTCTAGGAGGAGCCGGCGAGCCATCTGGGAGTGTCGCTGGCGCTGAGCGGCCGCTCATGAAGGCGGCAAACGCAGAGGGCGTAAGAGAGGCCGCATCCGCCGGTGGGGGACGACCAGTGAGTTTGGCGATCAATGTTTTGAACCATCTGATGAGAGTGAAGATGCCCAGCGCCGAGCCCAGGGTGTTGCGCAAATTTCCAAACTGCTCTGCAACCGAGACCATGGCTATATAAATCACGATTAGTCTGCGACGACAGGCAACACTAGGGCGTGTCATCAAAACATACCGAAGAACGAGCTATGAGTCGCCATGTAGGTACTTTCCAGCATTTGCGCAAAGCCTCCAAATGCGCCAACGATGCTCTCAATCATTTGAAACGTCGCTTGGGTACTTTGGCTGAAGGAATTCGTCAAGCTGTTCGGGTCATTGGGATCCCCGGGCATTCCACCGTACATGCCTCCCATCCCACCGTACATACCACCGTAGCCGCCATAACCTCCGTACATTGACCCCATGGTTCCGAAGCGTGAGTAAGGGGAAGAATAGGCCCCATACGAGCCATAGCCTCCGTACGGAGTCGTTCCGAATCTCGACGCCCCGTAGGGCGAGTAGTTCGATGCAGTGCGGTTGACAACAGCATTGAGCGTGCTAGGACGTGAGGGTAGATCAGGCGCGGTGGATGATGTGGAGGATGTTGTTGTGGTAGCGGTTGTTGCTGTGGATGTTGGAGCAGTGGGCATTGTAGAAGTAGCTGGGTTGCTGGCGGGTGACGCCGATAATGTCGACCCTGTAGAGAATCGCGGTCAGTGAAAACACGAGACTGGAAATTCATGCTACTTGTTTTATAAGATAGACTTACCAGCAGCAGCACCTGCCCTTTCCCACGGTTTAGGTGGCGATACCGACGCCATTGAGTTGCGGGTGCTGGTCTCACCAGCCTCGCATTCGGAGGGTTCCGACCGCGACGTAGGCTAGACGACCCTGGGATACCGAAAGAGCGTCAAACTAGCGACTCAATCGAGAATCGAGGGAATATAATCCCTTGTCGGATCGATAGAGACGACAGGATGATGGATAGGGATGAAGGGGATCGCAGTTGATGATGGTGATGGAAGAGAGAGTGGACGACCGACTCGAAGAATCCGCATGTGGCGGAGAAACCTGGAGATGCCGAGGATCTTGCCTCGTGTCTTGCCGATCGTCACAACAATAGGAGAGTAACAACGTCAGCAAATTCCATGTTCTCTTTTCCACATATGCCGAGTACCATGCTGTTAGAATCATTCAAGATGACTCTTGTTTCTTTGTTCTTGCCAACTGACAATTCTAATTGTATCACACAATTGTCGCAGCTCACCAATGGACATAGTACTCTTTCTGTTCGATTTGTATGAGATGATCTGGGGAATGATACTAGAAAGATCTTGTTTGAGACATGTCTATAAAGTAATATATGTATAAAAGGGCTCTCTATCCCAAGCCACAGTGTAGAAATGCACCGACAACACTCCATGAAACTATGCATGTCAGTTTCACCCGCAGAACGCCTTGAACTGTAACAAAGACCTCCAGTGTGTATACAATATAGAAAGTCTACGAGAATTGAAAATCCCAAATCAATCATAACTCATGATGATTACTTGGTGGTTTTGGAAGCTGGATCTTCCATGAACGAGGTGGTACAGGGAGACCCAGCCAGTAATTCCACAGACGGCTCATCTCCAAGACCAGGATCTCGAACCTACAATGCGCCAATTAGTAATTTCTCAAGCGTATCAGGTTGGTAAACAAGTTGGACTCACAGTGTTCTCGGAATGTTGATCCAACTCTTCAACACATAGATATACGTCCTCCACACGACCTCAAACTCCGCCTTGATCTCATCCCAAAGACCTTCCGTTTCGTGGCCGTTTCGCTCCCACGGCAAGGCGCCAGTGTCTTCTGTCGCGTACTTGTAATCCTCATCGTCATCTTCAAACCAGAAGGTAGCAACACCGTCTTTATAAAGACGCCTCGAAGCTCCAACGGGACCCTCTCCGCTATCGCGTGAGAAATTGCCGTCCTCTCCGAGCTCCAGAGCCCGGTGAAAGCTCCGTGCCGCAGCCAAGCTATGTGAGATGCGGCCCAGAGTATTGATCAAAGCTACTAGCTCCGTACGTCTCAAAGGTGGATTCTCCCCGTTTTTCGTCTCGTCGTATTCAAAGAGAACCTTCAACGCCGTTCCATAGCCGTTGACCTGCAGCTTGCCCCACAAGCGACACTTATCGCATCCCACGCAATCCATCAGCCTGCTGACGTTTCTGAACCTGTTGCGGAAATCCTCCTTGAGGCCTGCAGCGCTGGGATCCTGGAACATGACGTTCTCGTCGAAGATTTGCGGTCTGTTCGCGAGGATTTCGGTCAATTTCGACACTTTCTGCCTGGTATCGACGTCGTCTTTAGGATCGCTGGCACAGTAGGTGTAACCCTCCAGATGCTTGCGCAGTTTCGCAACGGCGCGAGAGACCAGGGCATAATTGAAGTACAGGTTCGAGAGACGTTCCGGATGATCGTGCAATCGCTCCTTGTAGCATTGCAGGTTCGGATGCCATTGACCCGTAGTCTGGTTCAGATAGTCCCAGCAGAGATGAGTTGAAATAGACGCGTGCATGCCGCTAATGACGCGATGGAAGACCCGCTTCTCCACACAATCATCGTCCAGCGTCAATTCATCGCTGCGCTTCATCTCGTTTTGTAGCACGCTGCGGAAGTCGTTGGCAGCCTGCAGTCCACCCAGTTGCGGATTCTGGAAAACGCTCGTCTGTTCCGGGAGCGGCTTCAGGAAACAGTTCTCGCGATAGATAGCGTCCCAGACCTGATGCGCCCCAGCGCCAGCGTAACCTGTGAACCTCTCAGGGTTGTCCACCAAACTCACGTAGTCTCCCTTTCCCGTCGTGCCTTCATCTTCGGGAACACAATAGTCGCGCTCGTCGCATTCGTCATCATATTCGACCACGCAACTCTCTCCGACGTCCTCACCGAGCATGCCTTGGAGCGGCCTATCCTTGGGCCGCTCCTCTTGCAGCTTGCGACCGGGATGGCCCGCCTTGGGCCCTTCCAATTTGCTGAGCTCCTCTGCTCGCCAGACGGGTGGTATATCCTCCTCTGATTCGATGGTGCTTACGGAGCACGCGATGTTCCCACACATGCTAGTCGAATCGGACCAGAAGGGGCACGCTTTGTTGAAGAGGTTCAGGCGGTAGTAGGAGAAAAAGTCTGTCTCTTGTGTTATCGATTGAAGAAGCGGGTAGATCTGATCGTTCAGTTTATCGATGGTAGCGTAGGAGACGCAGGCGTCGGAAACCATGGCCTTGGGATCGATCTGTGGTAAGAAAGGTCGAATGTCAGTCATTCAATCGCGGGACGAGGCGAAATTGCATCCACTTACTGCGCAGGTATCTGACCCATGATGACCATTTTTGACACCATGGCTACCCGCGTTGGCAAGATTCAAGAAGGCAAAGACAGCCAAGTAGAACAGCCTGGCCGCGGACCGCATTGCAGTTGAGTTCTGTCGGCAAGCTTGAATGCGTGAACAAATGCAACAACAAAACGCGGAGAAGAATCAGAAGACAAGTTGTATCTCAAAGAAGCAGAATGCTCTATCATCACCATCCGACACACAGTGCGGTGGGAGGAACGGCCTCTTGATCAGTAGCTTTTGTATCTATATCTGATATGGCAGGCTTTTTTCATAGTAGACACGCAGTAATTATTAATTATTGAAGTCAGATGATGAGATAAACAATGATGCAAAGGACAATGCCACCAGCGGTCGCAATCCAACGAGTGTTGGTAATGCGTAAAAGAAGAACCGAAGAGAAAAAGAAAAGGATATGCCAGTTGTTCGAAAGCAGGCCTCGGAACTAACAATGTGGATATGAGGCCATCTCAAGCAGAAGTTGACATCTGGCCCTTTGTCATGGGCGGGTGGCGGATCTGCCCAGTCAGACGGAAGAGATGCCCACACTCCACACGGATGATGTTTTTTCTCCTGCTGATGAAGAGTAACACAAAGACTCACTGATTGACTCGACTGTCAATAGCTCACAGAGCTTATTCAGTGAATATATTCTACGATGTACCTACTAATCTCCTTGGCCTTCAATATGACTCAAGTCTGAATGCCAGCTTTGCGACTCTGTTTACAAAGGAGTGTTATTATCATGCCTACAAACACCAGCTCATCCCTTCAACAGTTGAATCATGAACTTTGTTCTTTCAAGACATGTCAATTCTGTCCGAATCTTCCACACAAACCCCCTACTCAAGCAGCAAGCTTCTCTCCACCCTCAAGATCACGTCCCATCTCCATCTCTCCAATCCTCTCATCGCGACTCTCCACCAAATCCCGCCCTGCCTGGTCCTGCACCTCCATATTTAACAACCTCTCAAACCCCAAACACTTGGCCGCAAACCTGAAAATCAACTTCTCCACTTCGACCGCATTCCTAGTCAACCCATGATCATCACCCTCGAACAGCTTCAATTCCTTTTGTCCCCCGTCCCCATACTCTTTATACAGTGTCTCTGAACAACTCGACGACAGCACCGTATCGCCCGTCCCATGCAACAACAACAGCGGACGAGGACTCAGTTTCGAGATCCCTGCGGTGCCTACAGTTTGCGACGCGACTGTCGCGATGCCGCAGACCCGATCGGGTTCTCGAGCTGCGACCGTGAAACAGGGACTCCCGCCAAAGGACCATCCGACGACCACGAAGCGGCTAGAGTTGAACTGGCGGGCGAGGTAGTCGAACGAGGCGATCACGTCGGAGGTGCAGTAGGATGTCTTCGCGGGTTCGCGGTAGTCGAGACGGACGCAGGGGATGGAGAGGAGGAGGGCGAATTTGTCTGCTAGGGAAGGGTAGATTCCTACGCAATGAGGTTTGGTGAGTATGACAGCTGCTGCCCGTGGAAAAGGAACATGATGGGAGGGAATGATTTGACTGTCATACCTCCTGGTCCACTGACTCCTCCACCAGCACCACTGATCAAAACTACTGCTGCTCCGTTCGCCTGCGTTGCATTATAGCTGTGCGGCTCGTGCAGGATGGCGGGAGCATCATGATCGAGTGGATCTTGCACTCTGATTTGGACATGTCGAGCTTTCGACGGTTTGACTGCAGCTCTTTCGACCTTGGGCGGATGCATGGGCCCTAGACCCTGGCTTGAACGATGCTGAACTGCCGTCATTGTGGATAGAGGTGTAGAACTCCGTAGACTTCGTGTTGTAGAGCTCGCGAATATAAACAAACATCTACCGTATTTTTCCATGTGAACATATTACGGTGGCGCAGTTTCAAACTGTTTATTATATATCAGATGTGGCTATTTCATCATCGGACATTGATCTCAGTCTGACGAATATGACGCAAGTTGAAGGCGTCGAGTTGACTTGAGCAGCATCATCTTGAGCATCTGTGGCGGATCAATGACTCGAGAATACAAAAGCTAAATTCTTATGTTCTCCTCTGATGCTATGCTGGTAGAATTGATGCACTGGTGAACAGCCAATGCTACGCACCCTGGACGTTTTGACCAAATTGCCCGTAGGTATAAAACCATCTGTGTTTCCAGAGCTGAACTTGTCTCTCTGATATCCACTGGTAAATCAAGCATGTCCCTTCTTGGTATGCACACTTTTTCGTTCTATTGAGCTCCCAAGGTCCACATAATCTGTTATCCATGCAGAAATGGGAATTGACCAGCAGGTCTACCAACATCGATGGCCAGTGCTCATGCATAGAAACTGAACCTAGACGAGTAACGCTGCTGGAAATGTGCCATCCAGTCAAAATTGCTCGGTCTTCTTTAGGGTTCCTTTGAAGATGCTAAGCAGCTAGGATCCAACCTGCCAGGGACCATGGTCGCTTGTTTAATATTGATTGTTCTGTTTATCATGACTGTTTGCCAGCACCCATTAGGTGCAATGTTGTCCATCTCAAGACTCCCAGTTTATTGGTAGCGTTTATGCTTGAACTTCATCCTGGGATCCATTTCCAACTACACGCATCAATCGTGGATTGTGTTCTTCCTGAGGATATATTGATGCTGATTGGCGACGAGATCACAAAGGAAGAGGATTATTGACCTTCTCTCTGTAATCTGATTCTGAGCCGCCATCTATTCTATGTATTCGTCGGTAGAAGTGCCGCGTACGGAATTTCGACGATGCTCTCTGTCTTGTCCACACCCTGTATCGCAGACCTGCTCTGGACTGTCATGTCCATGACTTTATCGTGGACTACCTGTGGAAAAAGGACTCAGCCGCAAAAACCAGTCGAGTACGATCCGACTCTCTTGCACGAAATTGTGGAAGGCATCGGCATCGACGAGCTTGATCAACAAAGATGGGAACGACATATCCAAGCAGGGCGAGCAGATGCCACGCTGGCACTGCTCTTTCGAACGCTATTCAATCCGCGAACCATCACCATCCACTATCACTATCCTATAGTCGCCGAGATACCCGAGGGTTGATAGGACCTGGCATAATCGGTAGTTCTTTTATACTACTAATAGTAATCTGGCGTTGACATGTCTTTGTTTTATCCCAGTACAATATGCCTATACACATGTATGTATATATCCACGAAGGAAATTGCAACGACGCAACAATAGCAGTATGAAGCTGTGGGCTGTGATATAGTCTCACAATCCGGGGCTTAGATGAATAGCGCCTAAGCCTCGTATCACAATCCTTAGCCCAAAGGAACAGCGCAGCCTCAGGACCTTCTTTAACCTCATCATCGCTCTTGGATCCTTCAATTCACGAATACCTTCACAAGACTGTCCACTCAAGCTAGAAGCCATGAAGAAATTCTTCCGCCGATTAAAGTACACACCAAAGGATGGTGGCTCTGCACCTGCATCCAAGAAGACATCTTCCACCAGTAAACACCCCGAACCATTTCCCTTCTTACGTCTACCCCGAGAAATCCGCAACCAGATCTACCGCGAACTCCTAACGCGGCCAGACCATTCCGAAATATGGATCAAATACAGTCTCAACCGGGGAAAATGGTGGAACGCGACGGCTTTCTGTATGTGCCACAGCCAGAAGGAACTGTTTTTCCAATCATCTTGGAAACTTGAACTCGCTCTTCTATCAACATGCAAGATGGTTCATGATGAAGCACTGGAGATTTTGTACGGCAGCAACAAGATCTGGGTTGACGCACCGCCGAAGAAGACACTGGAGTTCCTGTCCAGCCTCCCACCAGTGGCTGTGGATAGCATCCGGTATCTGAAATTGTGGCTCGATCATTATCTGGATTGCGGCAAAGCAACAGGCCACTTGCCTCAATTGGAACCTGCACCTGAGATCAAGGAGCATCGGCGGCGAGTGAAGATCGAGCTATTAGATCCCTGGCATGACGTATTGGCATTCATCGCCTTCGCGGCGATGCCCAGCCTTCACACGTTCTGCATGTACATCCCCGCCAGCCGATCCTGGCATCTCTCGAACGTCACATCCGTGAGTCAAGACTGGCACTATTTCGCCCGACGGGGATGGATGGAGACGCTGCGCGAGACGTGTCCCCAAATCACACGACTTCTCATCGAAGCCCAGCTCTCGATGTTAGGCTTCGAGGCAGTGGAAGAGAACGATATCCAGTCGCTCACCGAACTAAGGAGAGATCTCTGCCAGGCGTCTGGATTCGAGGAGACATCGCTCCAGTGGGTATCTTATCTTGCGGCTGCAGGAGGGCTGGATTGGGGAATCTGGCCGAGAGCACAGCTCTGCATCTCGCTGAGGCGGATGGATACGCGCGACTCATCTGCACGAGAGAAATGGTTGGCGGATGGGCCGATGCAGCATCCGCTTCCTGTGTTTGAGCAGAAGTATACCTACAAGGATGCCGTGTATTCGACGTTGCAGTGTTGTTTTGGGTCAGAAAGGCCGCCGAGGTCTCCGGATAATTGTCGCTGATACTTGCCAGAGAGGTGATTCAGAATTGCCCCGAGATTATTTCTATGGAATCGGGAAAGAAATAGCACATGTCTGCGTTGCAAAATCTTATTTCTCATTTGAGAGAACTGACTGTTTGGATGTAATGTCAGCTACGTCTGCCTGATCCCAGGCATCAGGAATGCTATTGATGCCTACAAAGTATTACAGGACAACGAGCACGAGTCATGAAGTGTTTTTATTGGCTTTTTTGTCTATTGCGGTAGATAAACTCCAGTCATAACTCCAGATATATAACCAAGTCTATCGTGAGACCAATATAAGGATTTACAAGGGACATCCGGCCCTATATCCTAGCAATAAGACAAAACAAAATGCCGTACAGGCCCAAGTTCCCGTGACATGAAATGACAAATAACAAGAGATAATAATATAGTGCAAAGTCCTAGAGGAAGTAAATCGTTTCTCAAACACGTTCCCAAATACCCAGTCGTATATTCTGCGTAATTCCCGTTCGTTTCGTAGAGCCATTCATTCCGTACAGAGGTTGAGTCATGAAGTCGTGATTTGGCCCGCGATCGTCCGATGGCGCCTGGGCCGTCGTATAGAAGAACATGTGCGATTCGATCGGGAGCAGCTTGGAGTTCTTTTCGCTGTCGTAAATTCACAAAACGAAAAATCGTGATCCGTAGCCTAAGTGGTGCCTCTGCGTTTCCGGCGGTGAAGACTCAATTTCTTCTTTAGTGTCGAGAATGGATTTGGAGGCCGAGTGTTGTAGAATGGATCATTTTTGAAGTCTTCGTCGGTGAATTTCTGTACTCGATGTTAGCTGATCCGATGCATTCGCGTTTTCAAGGGTGAAGGGCATCTTGCACTTACCAAGCCCGGAACACGGAAGAAATTACCATAATCACTCATCATATTGGTGCCTTCTTCGTATTCATAAGTGTGGCCGTCTCGGTCCGTGTGGCCAGGAGGGAAGAAGGCAACACCATCCAGTGGACGATGGCTTTGAAGACAATCGACAATCTTGTCATGAGGCGTAGCTTTGAGCGCCTCGGCGTTGGATTCCTTCAGGGCTTCGATGGGGCTTTGCTTGCTGTTTCGGTTGCGTTCTGGATATACAGCATCATAGGGCCCTTCGTGATGATAGGAAAAAGCGCCAACATCGTCCAGCCGATCAATGATGTCGGGCTGGACTATTTGAGAATGTCTGGAATGCTTGTGCTGGCGACTGCTGTGGCGGTGGTGGGAGCGGCCACGCGGTCTCGCGGGCTCAACTGGATAATGCTCCCATGTGTCTGGGATGTAGATGGATGGAAAAGAGCTGGAACGCTGGCGTCTGAGAGATTGGAAGCTTGGTGCTGGAGATGCGTAGCGGTAGTATTGGTCGTAGTCTATCGGAAATGTGGTACGATGAGCTATGAGCTCTGGCACATCAAAAGTTGCCATGGCTACTGTAATCAAACAACAGTAGACAGATCAGAAGAGTTGTTGTTCGACAGGTGAATTGGCGATATTCAACAGACGCACCCCCTGCAATGGATATATGATGTTACGGGTGCTCCCAGCTTCAATGTAACCTAGTATATATCTTTGAGAGAAAGTGAACCTGAAGACGCAGACAGACATCGATCTCTCGAGACGTATCGCTTGGTTGATGGTTGTTGCGTACAGTCAAGTTTCACGATGAAAGTTTGAAGGAAGATGAAAAGGAAGGTCAACATGTCCCGGGCGAGATGAGATGCTCATGAACCCTGAAGCCTTGGAGCGTGACGTGATGACGTGCATACAATGGAACCTTATCGATAAGGAAAAGAAGCGACTGGAAATGGTTTAGCTCCTCGATCCACCGTGGACGCCTAAGGCTCCCGGGCTGCCGGTGCTCCCGGTGAGGTCTAGTTTCCACCACCATTACCGAGAGTGGACCTTAGGCAGCTA
Organism: Evansstolkia leycettana; assembly: GCA_000787455.1. Lineage (NCBI taxonomy): Eukaryota > Fungi > Ascomycota > Eurotiomycetes > Eurotiales > Aspergillaceae > Evansstolkia > Evansstolkia leycettana. Next base: position 11,733 of record JSYV01000757.1, on the reverse strand, counting down.
CTATACCTACCTTGGGGGTACCGACATCATCCTTTCCTGTCCTTCCGGTCTCTGATGGTCAATGATGATATGATGATACTGATCATGAGGAACGCTGCCTAGAGACTACCATCTACTTTACTCCACCGAGCCATCCATATGGTAGATACGTACTTGGTGCTTATGTGATGAGTCTGAATTATGCTGTCCCATGCCCACGTCACTCTCAACTATAGCCCTGCCAACGGTCTCCATGATTCATCGATGAAGGTAGCATTCTGGAATTCCCGGCTTCCATCTCGCCAAGGTTCTGGAATCTAGACTCGTGTGTCTGGACTTAAGACTCTGGAGTCTGAACTTTAATTCAAGTCCGTCACATTGGATAGTCCAGCGATCGACGTCGCACGACCCATCGTCATCCATGTATGTGCCTTTTCGCAATGAGCTTGGTCTTTCTAGCCGTTGTTTATTGGAGATTCTAGAAACTATGAGTCGTTCTAGTTTTTTCTCCGCGGCGCTCTAGAACGTCATAATCATGGAATCATTCATTCTGGAAATTCCAAAATCTAAGCTTACTTGGAGGCTTCAACGTGTCAAGGCCAGACTCCCGCAGGCCTTGGAGTACTTCAATTTTTCAAAGGCAGCGACCATTTCACTTTCTTTCTTCAAGCACATATACTATTTATTGAGTCATCGAAAAGCGTCGTCCAGAGGGAATGAACTTGTGTCTATCAGATGTAGTCGTTGTTGATCAGGTCGCATCAAAACAAAAATCTACTACAAACCGGAAAAGCCGTGCAATATTCTGCTAGATAGAGTGTTGGAGATTGCAATAAGAGAATATATATACTGGGAGTTGCGTTAACAGGAGTTAGTGATGATGGAATTGAATGCTTCATAGAATTGGGGACATGGGCCTCAGCGCCCTCCTTGTAGTAGGACTCTTGGCGCCTCCACAATCCTGACGACAAACGCAACCGTCAACCCTTTGCGAGCAATGCCTAGGTCGAAGGTTCCCTTTCAATAACCACCCAATGTAATGGCATTAGTTCAATATTCTGACTCAGAGTCGGATATAGACCACAATCATGGAACCCCGCAAAGGCCCGCCAAAAAGCTTCGCCAGAATCGCAGTACTTCCCCGCAAAAAGAGCAGATCGCATCGCTTCCTCCTCTCCCCACGGCATTCCACGATCTGTATGCCTCCAGCACACGTATCAGCGTAAGAGATGATCCGAGTCTCCATGGCGGTCGAAAACGGGTTATTCCCCATGTGGAGGGGAATTGGCCTACTCATATCTATCTTGAATGTAAGTCTGTTTACAGGTGATTTGTTTACTCTTTTTTTGCTGACCTGCTCGTGCAGGGTATCCATCAAGAGGCGAACTCTCCATGCTGAACGGTATCATTTCTCAAGCCGAGAGCAAGTCAGAGGATGCTGGGATAGTCATTCATAGTTCACTACAAAGCGACCTTGGCGCCCAACTTCCCCTCCACATCAGTCTTTCCAGACCTGTTGTTCTTCAAACTGAACAGCGGGCCCAGTTCATTGAGACGCTTGAGAATGCCCTTGAAACCTCAAATATACAACCGTAAGTATCTTTGAATGTATAATGCACTCACATCCACTGACTCCAAATTTCCAGGTTCGATGTCACAGTAGAGACTCTCGACTGGGTCTCCAACTACGAGAAAACCCGATGGTTTCTTGTTCTACGTGTCCGTAGACCGGAAAACGACAATCTGAACCGTCTACTCAGGTTATCGAATCGTTCTCTGGCCATGTTTGGCCAACCGCCGCTTTACGAGACATCGGTGCAACCTGCAGAACCGAACAAGACGCCCAGCGGCACACCACAACGGCGACGACAGGCTCAGGCGACCGAAAAGGCAGATGTGAAAGACTTTTCGCATTGCTTTCACATTTCTCTAGCGTGGAGTTTGGATGAGCCTTCAATTGAGGATCGTGGTCGAGTTGCAAATATCAATCTGGAGAAGCTGAAAGATCTCAAGGTCCGTTTCACAAGTGTAAAGGCGAAGATTGGGAACAATGTGACTAGTATACCACTTTCAGGAAACGGATTGGATGAAAGAGGGTTTGGGGAACTATGAGGGTCATTATTGGATTTGGATTTACGAAAGGGAGTTTGACCTCTTGCTTCAGACGAGCGTGGTTGCCAGAGAAATTGTACATTATCTTCTTCGCACATAGAAAGTGCTGATATTGATCTGGCATCTAATATCGGGTCCAGAAAGGGATGAGCTTTAGGCTCAATAGATGGTGGCGTTTAAAAAGGACAGAACAATAATTACAACAGCCAATCATTGAAAACTAATAAGAAGTGACAATCTTTACTCTGTTCTCATTTTCGGTTTCTGCAGTGATCTGTGATCGCGGGATAAAGCCAGATTGCGCTAATCTCGAGGCGATTGCCGATTTTAGTCTGACCTCTCCCACGCGTCAACATCTTCCGTATTAAACCCGCCCAGCTCGCACCCACTTGCTTGATTCCCTTACTTCTGTCTTAAACTAGCTGCTTACGAGTTAATCTGAAGATATCTCGACCCTTCCGTACAGCGCATCTGGCATTCTGGCACTGGTCCAAGTCGCACGAGGAGCTCCGGCTTGGAGTTTGCCGCGAGACAGAAGTGATGTCTACGCTGCAAGTTCCGACAGTTACTATTGTAAGTTTTCCTGATTCGCGAGCTAAAGACATGTCGACTGACTTCGTTCTCTCCTCTCGCCACTAGGAAGACCTACAAGCCTTCCAAGTGAAACATTTTCCCAGCCACGAGCGTTCACTAACCTACGAGTACGCGCCTGGGGATGATGAATACGAAGAGACGGCAAGCGACGATGGCCTCGGATATTATCCAGATGGCGTGAAGCGCACCCTCACAGACGAGCAAATCGAGATATTCAGACATAGCGAGATCCATGCACTTCTGCGAGAAAGGCAACGACGAGAGGAGGCTCTCGCTGAGGAGGAGAGAAAGCGCGCCGAGGATGAGGATATCGCGGACGAACAGGATGATGAAGGAAAGAAATCCGACCAGATGGCTGTTGAGGAGACTCCGGATAAAGAGGGTAAAACCAATGAAGGTTTGGCCAGGAATAGACCCTCCGATGCTCAACCGTCACTGCCAAAAAAGAAAGCCAAAATCGCATCCTCTGCATCGAGTGATCTGGATTACGGTGATGAGTATCACAAGGAAACCGCTATGCGGAAGAACTCGTCGTCCGCGCCCAAACCTCATGTTGCCGGACGCAGGATTATCTCCTACGATGATTGAGGTTACAGGTCACTTGAAATAAGTGAGCTCTCCTATTGCTATGCACTGATTCCTGGCCGTGACTGGCGCTTGATGACGATAATGAGACCACCCGAGTTCCTGATCGCGGAAGCCCAGCCGTCGGAAATGGAGTGTACAATGCTGTACCATAAGTGGTAAGCAATTCCAACTGTTTCATTGCGTCTCATTGCCCATATGATGAGAAACCTTTATCGTCATCCTTAGTCGGAAGCCATACCATGCTTTGTCCAGTACATCTTCATTGATAGCTGTTCAAAGATAATGTGTAGGGCTATGACGACCTTAATCTTCTCTCTGAAATCCCACCCATTTGGAGTTCCTGAACTGGCATAGAAGGGTGAATCTGGAAAATGGACTGACAGGAAAAGTCTCATACAAGGAATCAACTGCATCTTCCATAACGATATACTTACTGGCTCCACCTCGGCCACGACGATAACGCGCTTTTATAATTGGAAGCAGTTGGAGGGCGTCTGCGTTTACTGCTGTTGCCAACGTGAGCTCTTCACGGTCCGTCCATCCCGTCGAAAGAGGTAATTACGCCAGACGTACTGTTCGCAAAGTACCCTTGACTTCAGAAACTGCCTTTTGATCTTCGGAACTGAAAGCGGGATCATCCCGCGATATTGAGTTGACAGCTCGAAGCTTCTTCAGACGCAGGGCGTTGAATAGTTTCACGACAAATGGATGAACCTCTAACTTTCGCTACATGATTTTTGATCTACCTTCGCTTGCTATGGGCCGCAGCGCACGAGGTTTCGATTGAGCTGTGTAGTCAACAGTATATTGCGAATCTCCGCAATGGGAATAAAGATTTTGGACCCTGTACGATGGAGTGGCCGCCTACGTCTTGCTTGACAGGCTGCCCAAGGTATACAAAGAACAACAAATTGGGACCAAAGAAAAGAAGATCAAACTGCACCGAGAAAAAAAAATTCTGACTTACAGTCATTTGACAAAAAGGAAAGACCTCCGATAGGGGGAATCGAACCCCCGGCTGCTGTGTGAGAGACAGCGATGTTAGCCACTACACCATATCGGACTTTTTTCTATCATCCAAAATTTGATATTATGAGCAAAAGCAGCGCTTATTAACTTGAAGAGACTCCATACAAATGCTCCGAATTGGGTCATTTCCTTCACTGACCCACTGCTATCCAAGTAAATCCTTGAGTACTGATTGAGATCAGGTTTCACAGCGGTCCTGAGACAAGCATGTTTTCTGGGTTTCGGCGCCATGGGAATGAAGTCATGTCCGTCCCTGAACCTGTGTATATCGCGAGAGAACATCACGGGGAAAGTTCTCAGTATGTCACTATGTCGAGGAGTTGGCCGCCTTGTTCGGTTTCAGCGACGGAAAATGTATCTCGCAATCCTCGCATGATGTATAAGTATCTTCAAAGATCCTCTAACCAGTGCTTTCTCACTTTCCAACGCGAAACTCTTATACTTGCCCTTCATCATTCGTCGGCATGCTTTGTGTTAAGCTTCTGCTGGCTGGGGCATGCCATGGTTGTGGTCACCTGGAGAGAAGCAAGAGCAATCACTCTGACTGCTATTGTCGGCCATCTTGCAGAATCGGTTGGACATCAGACTGGATCCACAGTTGCATGTATCAAGTATGTCCTTGGGTCCGTTTCAAACCAGGCGGCAAAACAACTAAGAAATCGCGTTGAGTGGCTTCCTCTTCCGGACTTGCATGCAAGTCACGTACAATCACTTCGCCCCATTCCTAGCTCCGCTATGTACAGATCGTCCTCGAGGTAACCCAGCTCTGCCATATTCTCGCGGGTATGCATGATGAGGCCGATATGGTCCCGAAGCAGATAGAGCAGCTCCGCCGAGGCAGGTATAAAGATATGTACAGCTCATATCAGGACCTCCCGCCACCAGCGTAGACTCTACATGTAGACATGTTGTGACTGCTCCGTTTCGCCGTCAGCAGTTCATCTACGCCGCATTTCTGGTTGAAATTATCAAATATTCAGGATGTGTGTGCCATATCCAGACGATAGCCATGTGCAGAGTGGCCCATTCAATTGATATGCAAGCAAATAAGGCCTAGATCGATTACCAGGACTATGTATTTTGTCCACCTTTGAAACGTAGAATGAAACTTTTTTTTCCAAGGTCATTACAACGTGGACTTCTGCCGAGGAACCAACGCCCAGAAGAGTGCAATCCCTGCTAACACCCCGATCATGATGGGCTGAAGTACTTGCACGCCAGCTTTCGAGGCTATCGCACCCGTGAGGAACGGAAATGCAGCAGAGCCAGCTTGGCCCAAGCTAGCCGTAAATCCTAGGGTAGATCATCTGTCAGTGATGAGTTCGCCGGGTGTATGTGTGCATAGGTCCCTTGGCACCTACCTAATGCGCCGATATGGATCTCTTTTGGTAACACTTTGGTGAGAACGTAAAGACCAACAGGGTAGAAGGGACCGAGGAAGAAGCCTGCAGGACACGTCAGGACAACGGTGCGTAGGCGAGAAGAAGAGGATAGGTCAATTCCGTACCTAAGAAGCAAACCGTTACTGCGTTTGCAGTGATATTCGGAATGAGCCAGAATATCAACTGCATTGCTGCGGCCAGCGCAACATAGACGAACACCATTAATCTCTCGCCCCATCGGTGCGTTATCTCCGCCAGGGCAACTCTGCCTAGCGTGAAACCGGACCAGAATCCAGATGCGATGTATCCTACTTTACTTGGCTGGCCGTGTCTCACGGAGACGAGGAATTGGACTAACCAACCTATAGGCGGGACGTCATCAGCATTTGTCCAGCAAGGTCGACGGCAGATTTTTTTTATTTGGAACGGGTTGAATATACCTCCCGCGGTTACTTCTGCTCCTACGTAGAGGAAGAAAAATCCATTGAGGATCCACACCTCTTTGCTGGTCAATGTCGCCTTCAATTCGCTGGTTGCCGTATCCTTGGCCCCGACAACGTTCGGCCGGAAAAGACCCTTGCGGAACGTCCAGACGAGCAAGGCGGTATTGATCACCCCGAGACACATGGTCACCAGGTAATAGTAGTGCCAGTAAGGTGTGCGCGCGGCGATGGTGTTCGCAATCAAGGGACAGACAACGGTTCCAACGCCGTAGACGGCATGGAGGACTCCGAGCCATCGATGAGGATGTCTAATCGTGATCGTGAAGGTATTCGACTGTGCATCTTGAAATGCAACACCCATGCCTGTGAAGAAGAATGCTATCATAAACAGTGGGAAAGGAGGCTTCCAGAACATGAGCGCATATCCAAACGCCTGGACAGCAGCCCCCAGGACCAATGTGCCACCAGTCCCAAGCCGCGAACAGACATGGATGTTGGCGAAGGAGGCGGACAGCCAGCCAGTAAAGTTGACCAGGTAAATGAACGACACCGACAACAGACCAACATTGTACGCTGGTTGCAGATATGGAATCAGAACGCCAACGGCAGCGTCTAGAGTGTCAAATGATCAGTTCTCAGGTCTTCAACAAGCTCAGGGCCAAAGCGCCCTCCCCCCCACAAGCCAGAGTAGATGCTTGCTGGGTTTGCCAAACATACCATTCAACCCAGCCATAAAGTATGTGAAGTTGGTGCTGATCACCTTTCCAATTTCCTGGCGAGCAGTTGGTGGGAGGAGGATAGACTCCTCTTCTGCAGTTGGACACTCCAAGTCGTGCTTTTCATTTTCTTCGACGGTTTGCTCAGCCATGATGTATGAGGTAGTATGTGCCGGGCTCTCCAAAGAGTCCCCTGAGATATCCTACTCCTCAACGAGAAAAGAGGACATTCAAGTTCATGAATAGTATTGAGAATAGCATCGTGCTGCTTTGCCTTGAAGGTGGTGTTCAAGGTCGACGATGATATTTTGGTCAGCTTAACGCGGCTAAACCGCTTCCTACCGAGAGGGGGTCCAGGCCACACACACTTTTCGCAACATCTCCGAACTTATGATTCGGTCTCTCACAACTTGTTTGGTGCAGAAAAGAAGCAATTATCGCGTTGTCTCAGATCTAAATCCGACGGCGCGATTCCAGCCCGTAGGATAGACGATCGATGGACCGTGGCCTAGTTCCAGACCAGTATCAGGCTTGTCGGCCCTGCGAGTCTTCGCTCAGGCCTGCGCAAAGATGGAAATTCTGCTGTGAAATCCTCAGCTTCTTGTCGGAATACATGACAACTTGCCTGACATAGCAAATGGGCAGAATCAAAACATGGACTCGTGGCACCAGACGTGATGTTGCCGCCTGCAGAAACGGTTGGGCATTGTGGCGTATTAATGTACGTCCAGAAGCCCGCTTTGTCAGTGCTGAGATTGGAAAAGCCACAGTTCTCTTTCTGGGCTGGGGGCATGGCTTCTCAATCATGGTATGGCATGTCAAGGATATTAATTCTGGGATGATAACCCGATTCGCAGATCAAGGATCGAGCGCCAATGGATGTCTTCTGGCCGGAACACCGATCTGTGATCCGTCGAATCCCTGTCGTGAGCGCTAATTGCAGGTTAAATCGACAAGCGGGGGTTTTCTGCAGCGATACGACAGGATGTCGAGACTTTTGGGAGCAGAAAGAGGAAGATGAGGGCAGGATTGCAAGCATTCGCTGGTGGTGACAATATGCTCTACTCTTATTTGCAAGATCCTCCCAGGAATGGGCTTCTCTGACTTTCCTCGGGCTTTTCCAGCGGCATTTCAAGGGTGTCTAACTGTGCTGCTCAATGATGTAAACTAAACCGAATCGACAGATACAATGTCACCACCAAAACATCCTGGACACCCCTATAACCTATTGACTGGTAAATAGAGCCTCGTGTTCTTTCTGTCTCTAAATTTCATGCCAAACGAACTGACGGTTATATACGGATGAGGGATCTTTGAAACAAAGCATTTGTCCTACTGATGCTTTCTGATGATCTTGTCATCAGGATGACATGATTCTGCCATGAACCATGTAGGGACATCTGTCTACACTGTTCTTAACTCGGAGAAAGCTGACAATGTGGATCAGATCGATAGCAACTGAATGGACAGACAGGATCCTCATCGCCCTATGGACCCCTGAGTCTTTTATTCAAACCAGAAAGTTGGACTGAGATGAATGTCGATCAATCATTCTGAGCATACAACCAATGAGAATCAAAAAGCAACATGGCGTAAAGGGCCATGGGGTTGAAACGACAACCTGGAGTATAATTCATCTCTGTCCGTAATTATGGATCCCCGTATACACCCGAACGAATCATGTAAAGTCAATTCCCGACGTATTTGGTAATGGATATAGAGATTATCAACGCTAGCATGTCTCTCACCATGTCCTTCTCCGGGTTACTCCGCAAGTCCCTCGTGGATTGGAGGAAATGGGGTTGAAGATCTGGGATTGCGGTCTGGGGGCTCGGGATTCAGATTCCTTGATTTCTTGAACTGCATGAAACGTGTGGAGATGAGCTGACACGAAAAGGAATGAAGATGTCTTGGCTTGGTCAGGATATGGATTCTGTTGCGTAAATGGTCTGCGGTGGAGTTCAAGCTCTTGCAATGCCTGTCTGGACTTCGCTTCTTTGAGTAAATAGTATTGTCTGAAATAGCTTCTTCTAGAGGATAGTATCCTTGAGCTTCTGGGTTAGCCATGAAGATTATGACTAGATGAAGAAGAAACTGACAGCTCTGGGGAAGCAGTTCCTTGACCATCTGACTGAGACCTCTGAAGAGAGAGCAGGGAAGTCTGGCTGCTCGGGGCTTCTTATTGAATCCAGCATAGCACTTGTAGCTTCCTTTCAAATCTTGACATAAGTGATGATCCACCCCGTAGGCTCTATTTGATTCTTTCTACTCTTCGTCGAGTAAGCCTCCATTAATGAAGGCAAGAGTCACATTAACATCGTCATTATCCTCAACCCCAGATTCACTCACAGTAGGCATCCAAGCTGTTGCTTCCTGGCTCTTGTGACGGAGATACCTGGGTACACTCACTCGCTCTCAGAATCCTCTGCGTCTTTCTTCAAAGCATCCACTTTCCATCGCTGCTCTACCAATATGCTATTCTGTTTTGGTCTTGAGCAACCCCATATCCACCTACCTTGATATTCATATTCCAACTCATACAAAATGGCCTCTTCTGACGAGTCTGCTTACAGACGTGCGACGGAGCACGCCCTCAGCTATTACTACTATATTTCGGCAGATCTGCGGACCAAGCTTCCAACCATCGTTGAGAATTCCAAAGCCAGCCATGAAATAATAATGTACTAATAGTATGTATATGATAGCTTCATAGCCGAAATCGTCCGAGTAGCCCGACCGGCGCTCTTCTTCCCATTGTCCACGTCTTCGAAGGGGAAATATCTTCCCTGTGTTCGGCCGGCTTCGGGGCTGGACGCCGATGGCAAACTGGGCGTGTACCGAGCCTTCTTAGGTACTCCTACCTTAACCATCTGGATGGACTTCGGAATTTTCTGGTCAGCTGCACCTTAATTCTCTTAGCGGCAAATCCCTGACGCTGCCCTGAGCGATCTGCCGAGACTACACAGTATACTAGTATACAACAATGCTGCGTCTCCGTATAGATGCTTCAAACCAGCCTTGTTGAATACTGTAATGTCAACTGCTCAGATGGAGATCGCTTATATCCACGGGGCCGGCATCGGAGTCAAGCTTTTCAGGTCCCATCCTTCATCTCCTGCGTCTCTCCCCAGTTTACCCCATCATGCGAGGTTTCTGTTACGTCTCGGGATGGTGATTCGCTCTCCGCAGGACCCAGCAGGCCAGCACAGCCGATCTCGAGTTCCCGTTTCGGCCCACCGTCAAGGTAACGCCCGGTGGCGGGAGCCTGAGAGACTTAACGGAATATACGGAGTACTTAGGTCCAGGATCCAGGCACGATGGACGGGGGAGCAGCACGAGAAGTAGTAGCAGGCCTTTTCGTTCTTTCTTTTGCTTTTCTGCTTCGTCCTTTTTTGTTCTTTCTTTTTTTTCTTTCCATTTACTCCTCTTTTCTATATCGGTTCAACCTTGTCGTCGTGCGGATTCAATAGTATTCTCTCACCTACGTCAATATCGTTCCCTCGCTCCGCTATCGGGACTTAATGATCCAATTCATACTGGTTTTGAGATAGAAAGAGTTCTTCTGGCAGCAGTGTTCGCACACAGCGGAACTTCCCTACAACAACTATGAGTCCTCAGATCGTCGACGCTCCGTCGACCACTGTGGACCTGGAGAATGGTCCTCGGGAGAAGAGTCTAGCAGCCGACCAGACGTCCTTCGATGGAGCTGACCCGAAGAAGTGGGATCAAGACGCGGCTCCTTCCTATCCGGTCGATGCTTTCGGAGATGAAGAAAATGCCGAGGTGAAGTATAAGGTCTTGAAGTGGTGGTAAGTACCGAGTTGACATGTTTCGTTTTGGTGGAAGAGCAATGGCTAATTAGCGATGTTGCCAGGCAATGTGGTCTACGTACGTGTTATTCAGGGACTACGATACTGTAACAAAGATTTGACGAAGCTGACATTCCTTCAGTCATGGTTGCCGAGACAGTCTCCCTGGGTGTTCTCTCTCTGCCCGCAGCAGTTGCGGCCTTGGGGCTGGTCCCGTGGGTCTCAATCTTTGCATGATATGCACACTGTTGCACTGGTATTGACAATGAATTTCAACAGTTCGATTATCCTTCTGGTTGGCCTGGGGATCCTCGCCACATATACCGGTTACGTGATTGGTCAATTCAAATGGAAGTATCCTCATATCCATAACATGGCCGATGCAGGCGAAGTGCTCATGGGACGGTTCGGTCGTGAGCTATTGGGTTTTGCCCAGGTGCTCTTCCTCGTGTTTGTCATGGCCAGTCATCTCTTGACTTTCACTGTTGCAATGAACACCATCACCCACCATGGAACTTGCTCGATTGTCTTTGGTGTGGTTGGATTGATCATCTCGTTCATTTGCTCCTTGCCACGTACCTTGCTCAAGATGTCCTGGCTGTCCCTTGTTTGTAAGTTTTTCGGAAAACATCTGGCGATATATCCATTGACTGACTTGAATCACAGCTTTCACCAGTATCATCTCTGCTGTCCTGATCACCATGATCGCCGTCGGCGTCACAAGACCAGGGTCTGGTATGACGGCCACTGTTCCTACGAATCTATACCACGGCTTCACTGCGGTGACCAACATTGTCTTTGCTTTCTGTAAGTATCCATCTCGTCCAGCAGGCAACCAACCGCGCCGTTAAACTGACATTATTCTCTCAGCCGGCCATGCTGCCTTCTTCGGACTTATGGCTGAACTCAAGGACCCCCGCGACTACCCTAAAGCTCTCGTGCTGCTTCAGGGCACCGACATCTCTCTCTACATCATTGCGGCGCTCGTCATCTACCGCTACGCTGGTGTCGACGTGGCCTCTCCTGCTCTAGGCTCTGCCGGCTCCGTCGTCGCGAAGGTCGCCTATGGTATTGCTCTACC